>OVBE01003118.1:0-27971 GCA_900406425.1 Iberis pinnata
AGTATCATAAACTAATTATAAATATGACATAATATTATTTAACAAATATTTTTATAATTAAAAATAATCACAGTTTTTACAGTTTTGATTACCAATCAGACTTTTATTGTCATTAAAAAAAAAAGTCACAGTTGTTACAGCCAAAATCTCTGCAACCAGAAGTTTACAGTAAAAGCCAACAGTTACAGTCGTTACCAATCAGCCCCATAAGATGTTAAGAGAAAATAGAAAAACTTTTAAAGCTTTAAAATCTCATCTACATCAAAATCTAAATATCAAAGAGCCCATGATGGTACAAATGAATTAACCAGGACTATGTGGTCCAATATGGGGGCATATTTACCTGTTTCCACTTTTAATTTCGAATTATTTTGTTTCCCGCTAAAATTGGATAATATCTCTCTAAATCCCTAATTCGTAAAAGCAAAATCAGTTTTGCTTGTTCCCACCGCCGGTGAATTGGGAAAGTCACCTGAAGCCAATCGACAAGATAAGTGAAAAGTGGAGGAAATTCGCTGTCTGAAACACGTGTCAACTTCGAGTCGGTGGCGATGGAGGATCAGGAGCCAATGGGTGAGTTTCACGGAGAGTCTGAGACTGACCAAAGGAAATCTGGAACTCCGAGGCTCTACATTAAAGAGCTTGTGATGAAGAACTTTAAATCATATGCTGGTGAACAACGCGTCGGACCTTTCCATAAGGTTAGGGTTTCATTTTCAAAAAGTTGGGAGAAAATGGGATTTGGGGGTATGAGTATATCGAATTGGAAGCTGATTACGTCGGGTTTTATACATTTCGTTTGAAATTTCTCTGTCTTGATTTTCGTTTATAACTTTGGAAAACTAGATTTACTGAATTCGGCTTTGTTGCAATTCAGAGTTTTTCTGCGGTTGTTGGACCAAATGGGAGTGGAAAGAGCAATGTGATAGATGCAATGCTCTTTGTGTTTGGTAAACGAGCAAAGCAGGTAAGTTTCTCTTAGTGATTGTTTTTTGCTCAGCATGTTTGGTTGAGTATCCTCTTGTGATTCTTTGCTAACAGATGCGACTCAACAAAGTGTCAGAATTGATTCACAACTCAACTAATCATCAGAACTTGGATAGTGCTGGAGTTTCTGTACTATTTGAAGAGATTATCGATTTGGTAAAGTTGTTGTCTTCTTTTCTTTCTTTGGAGTACATTTTATGACCGAGATTCCTTGAATGGAAAAATCTTTACTCTTTAAAAAAAACTTACGAGTTTTTTTTTTTATTTCTCTATAGTTTTCAGTTATTCAATGACTATGTAAAAGCTTTCTAGTAACACTCAATTGTTATTCTTAACTAACACAGGAAGATGGCTCATATGAAACTGTTCCTGGAACTGATTTCATGATTACTCGGGTTGCTTTCCGTGATAATTCTTCTAAGTATTATATCAATGGAAGGTCAAGCAATTTCACAGAAGTTACCAAAAAATTGAAAGGGAAAGGAGTTGATCTTGACAACAACCGTTTCCTGATACTTCAGGTTCTTGCTTTAGAGAATTTGTTTATACATCAATAATTTATGTGTCCTCTAGTAATATTGTTTCATGATGTTGAAAGGGGGAGGTAGAACAGATATCACTCATGAAGCCCAAAGCTCAGGGTCCTCATGATGAAGGTTTTCTTGAATATCTTGAGGATATTATAGGAACGAATAAATATGTAGAGAAGATCGATGAATTAAATAAGCAGTGAGTGATCTATGCATTGTACAACTTTTTTCTGAAGTGAACAATGCCTAAGAATTGTGTTTTGGGCACATTACCTGAATTAAAAACACAAATTCACATGCTTTCTTCTTGTTCCATTTTGTGAACGGTTTTCATAATTCACTTGGCAGATTTGTTGGATGTCATTTCTATAATTGCAATTACCTCTTTGAAATTCAGGCTTGAAGCCCTCAATGACAAGCGGTCTGGCGTTGTACAAATGGTGAAACTAGCAGAGAAAGAAAGAGACAATTTAGAGGTTAGTAAACAATTTCCCGTTTTATTTATGACCTGTTTCTCGTTGTATTTACTGTTAACATATTTTTTTAACAGGGCGCTAAAGATGAGGCGGAGACTTACATGCTGAAAGAGCTATCACATCTTAAATGGCAAGAAAAAGCTACAAAAATGGCATATGAAGATACTTCAGCTAAACTTGCTGAAGGCAAAGAGAGCCTGCAGAGTTTGGAAGATAGTCTAAAAAATGATCGGTAAGACAAGTAAATATTCTATAATTCCATTTGTACAATGTCATAACATTACTGTTTCAGAGTGAAAATGAACGAGAGTAATAAAGAGTTAAAGGAACTTGAGTCTGTCCATGAAAAACATAAGAAGAGACAAGAGGTTTGCCTAAAATCCTTAAATCTTTTTTTTTCCTCTCCCAAGTTTCTGCAAATGGTAGATCACTTTGTCTTGCAATGGTAGGTCCTTGATAATGAACTTAAAGAGTGTAAGGAGAAGTTCAAAGAGTTTGAAAGGCAAGATGTAAAACATAGGGAGGACTTAAAGCATATGAAGCAAAAAATCAAGAAACTCGAAGATAAACTTGAAAAGGTTCGAATTCATAGAAGGATTAAACCTTATCATGGTTACATGTGTAGCTTACCTGTGTTTTTATGCAGGATTCATCCAAAATCAATGATTTGACAAAAGAGTCTGAGGACTTGAGAAATTTAATACCTAAACTTCAGGAAAATATACCAAACCTTCAGAATGTATTGCTAGATGAGGAGAAAGCATTGGAGGAAATCAAGGAGAAAGCTAAAGGTGTGTTTATGCTTTAGGATCTTGTTCAACATGCTAATACCCTTTTATGATGATTAGCTTCTTGCTCAAATGTAAGCTTGTTCATTAATTTCTGTCAATTTTGTTACAGTTGAAACTGAAGGTTACCGGTCTGAGCTTACAAAAATCCGTTCTGAATTAGAACCTTGGGAAAAAGATTTAATTTTGCACAGGGGAAAGCTTGATGTTGCATCATCTGAAAGTGAACTCTTGATCAAGAAGGTATATCATATAGTTAAAAACGATTTGCTTTGGTTGAGCTATTTCAACTACTTATTGTATCTGTTTGAACATTACCACTTTGTTAATCTAGCATGAAGCTGCTCTGAAAGCCTTCACAGATGCTCATAAACAGCTCTCTGATATATCAACAAGAAAAGAAGAAAACGCTGCTGCAACTAACTCTATGAAAGCTGATATAGAGAAGAAGAAACTTGAAGCAATCAAAGCTCGGAAAGTAGAAGAGGTACCTTTATCAGGACTGTTTTATACTTGTAGCTTAGGTTTTGAGACTGAGAATATGCTTCTTAACTTCTACAGGAAGCACTTAAGGAACAAGAAACACTTATTCCACAAGAGCAAGCAGCTAGAGAAAAAGTTGCTGAGCTAAAATCAGCAATGAATTCTGAGAAGAGTCAGGGTGATGTTTTGAAAGCAGTTTTACGAGCAAAGGAGAACAATCAAATTGAAGGAATATATGGAAGGATGGGTGACTTAGGTGCCATTGATGCAAAATACGATGTTGCCATATCAACTGCTTGCGCTGGGCTTGATTATGTTGTTGTGGAAACAACTTCTGCAGCACAAGCATGTGTTGAGCTTCTGCGGAAAGGAAATCTTGGAGTTGCAACGTTTATGATATTGGTACTGCATTTCAGTTCTGTTTATGATAGATTTTCAAAGTAGACTGAATTCAAAGCTTCATGTTCTTTTATCCCCAGTTACTTCTTTTCCAGATAAAGACTATTCATTTTGCAGGAGAAACAAACTGATCATTTACGCAGATTGAAGGAGATAGTGAAGACACCCGAGGATGTTCCACGCCTCTTTGATCTTATCAGAGTTAAAGATGAAAGAATGAAACTTGCATTCTATGCAGCCTTGGGAAACACTGTTGTGGCAAAGGATCTTGATCAGGCAACACGTATTGCGTATGGTGGGAATCGAGAATTTCGAAGAGTTGTGACTCTTGATGGTGCTCTCTTTGAAAAATCTGGTACTATGAGTGGAGGTGGAGGCAAGCCACGTGGGGGAAGAATGGGAACCTCTATTAGAGCCACTTGTGTCTCTGGCGAAGTTGTTGCTAACGCAGAAATAGCGCTTTCCAAAATCGTTGAAACATTAAGTAACATCCGTGAAAAAATTAGCAGTGCTGTGAGAGAATATCGAAGTGCAGAAAACGAAGTCTCTCGTCTAGAGATGGAACTTGCAAAAAGCCAAAGAGAGATAGAAAGTCTCAATTCAGAGCATAGTTACTTAGAAAAACAACTGGTTTCCCTTGAAGCTGCATCTCAGCCAAAGACAGATGAGACAGAGAGGCTTAAAGAGCTTAAGAAAATCACTTCCAAAGAAGAAAAAGAAATTGAAAAACTTGAGAATGGTTCTAAAAAGCTCAAGGATAAAGTGCATACCATCAATAATTCATTTTTTTATTTATATTTCACTCCAATCGAATTTGAACTCAGGGGGTTTATTATTTTAGGCTTTGGAGCTGCAACGCAACATAGAGAATGCTGGTGGGGAAAAGCTGAAAGGACAAAAGGCAAAGGTTCAGAAGATTCAGACTGTAAGTTTGTTTTTGCTTTTAGCCTCTGGTGTTAGTTGAATGTGTCCTAATCTCATGTTATACATGTTTAGGATATCGACAAATGTACAACAGAGATCAATCGATGTAATGTTCAGATAGAAACAAACCAGAAAATGATAAAGAAATTGACAAAAGGATTTGAAGAGGCTACTAAGGAGAAAGAAAAGCAAGAAGGTCAAAAGGAAAAGTTGCAAATGGTTTTCAAAAGTGTAGAACAGAAAGCTTTCGCTATCCAAGAGACTTATAAAGAAACACAGAAGTTGATTGATGAACATAAAGACACGTTGACTGAAGCAAAGTCCAATTATGAGAAGCTGAAAAAGTCAGTGGATGAGTTAAAGGCGTCGAGGGTAGATGCAGAATTCAAAGTCCAAGATTTGAAAAAGAAATACAATGAACTAGAAATGAAAGAGAAAGGATACAAGAAGAAACTCAACGACTTGCAGATTGCAGTCACAAAGCAGATGGAACAAATTCAAAAAGATCTTGTTGATGCGGATAAGCTTCAAGCAACGTTGATGGATAATAATTTGAGTGAGGCTTGTGATCTGAAAAGGGCTCTTGAAATGGTTGCTTTACTAGAGGCTCAACTAAAAGAGCTGAATCCAAATCTTGACTCAATCGCTCAGTATCGGAGCAAAGTGGAAGTTTACAATGGACGGGTAGATGAACTTAACACTGTGACACAAGAGCGTGATGATACAAGGAAGCAGTACGATGAAGTAAGAAAGAGAAGGTTGGATGAGTTCATGGCAGGATTTAACACAATATCGTTAAAGCTGAAAGAAATGTATCAAATGATAACTCTGGGAGGAGATGCAGAGCTTGAGCTGGTAGACTCATTAGACCCATTCTCAGAAGGTGTGGTTTTCAGTGTGAGACCTCCAAAGAAAAGCTGGAAGAACATTGCAAACCTGTCCGGTGGTGAAAAGACACTTAGTTCATTGGCACTAGTCTTTGCACTCCATCACTACAAGCCTACTCCACTTTATGTAATGGACGAAATCGACGCTGCTCTTGACTTCAAAAACGTATCAATCGTTGGACATTACGTCAAGGATCGGACTAAAGATGCACAATTCATTATCATCAGTCTCAGAAACAACATGTTTGAGCTAGCTGATAGATTGGTGGGAATCTACAAAACCGATAACTGTACAAAGAGCATAACAATCAACCCTCAAAGTTTTGCAGTTTCCCACAATACTTCTGCTTAGTCTACAAATGAAATATCTTTCGCAACTACTATTACTACAACCTCGTTGTACTGTTATGAGACTTCAGATTTGCCTTTTTTTCCTTATGTTTGGATTGACAGTAATCATGTCATGTAATTCAGAACATAAAGAATGTTTTTAAGTAATTTGTATTGGTCAATGCCAAAAAGCATATGCATTTTTAATACATTCACTAGATTAAGGACCAATCAATACAACATGGGGTAGGGGTGGGCATTTAGGTATTTGTTTGGGTTTGAATCGGATTTTTTAGTTCTTCGGCACGTAAGTTTAGAACCTGTTCTGGTATCTTATAATTTTGGATTCAAATATCTTAGTTTCAGATTCAGATATATCCGAATTTTTATGTAAAACCAAATTGAACCAAATCAATCTAAAGTTTTGTGATTTAAATCGATATAATATTTTATCAGTGTAAATTGGTTTAGTATTTGGTTTAAATATGATTTTTTTTGTTTGAATTGTTTGATGGAAGTTAAATCTTACTATATAAACCGGAACGCGTTTAACGTGAGTGCGACACGTAAGCAAAATTATAATTAATAAGATCGTGACACGTGTCATTGATTTGTCAACGTAATATTTAAATTAATGAAAATTTTCTTATTGTTAGTTTTTTATTTTTCTGAAATAATAGAATAACAAAAAGGAAATGAGTATTATTATTTTAAATGAAAACTACAGAAAAAATATTAATATAACAAAAATATACAACATATAAAAAATATATTGATAATTATTTTTATAATTTTGATAATCGATAATTAGGGATATTTATAATTATAATTTACAAAAAAACTAATAATAACTAAATTTGATTTTAATGTTGATTAGAATATATGATGGTTTGGGTTATCATTTTGAAATTCAAGACATTTTTTATATTGAATTTAGTGTATCTCTTTTAATATCTTAAAGTTTTCTTTACTTTACAATCTCCCTGAACATGACACGTGTCCAATTAATTAACTCAAAATAATATGCCACTACATATATAATAATGCTGTCCAATTTATTAAGTACCACACCTCTTAAATTTCCATTATACAACTGGCGTTATCAATAACTATACTGTTTACCCTGAACATATCTTCTTTTTCTTAATTCTTTTGTAAAATGACTCTTTCATAGCGACAGAAAATCAAGGGGTTACATATCATCATTTAGAGATTATTGAGAAAAGATGCATCATAGTTGAGTTGTGGCCTTTCCTAACCCATAGTAGATCAAGTTGTATCATATGCGGGGTTTTTAGGAATTCAAATGGAGCATATTGTTAAGCAGGTCAAGCTACATGTGGGATAGTATTGTCATCACTGGAAGTTAAAATGCCAAGGACTATTAATAGCTATGCAACATGTTTGGAGTTTGGATTATCCAAAGATATGGTTTGAAGGCTTAATAGCTATGCAACATGTTTAGAGTTTGGATTATCCAAAGATATGGTTTGAAGGCGATAATCAATGCTTGGCTAAGATACTGAATGACCAAGAACGGGTGTTTAAGTTGGGTAATTGGATCCGAAACATTAATACTTGGAGCAAGATGTTTGAAGATGTTAAATTCTCCTGGATATTTCGTACTTCAAATCAGGCAGCGCATTTACTCGCCAAAAAACAGATTTTAAATCCTTCGTTGTATTTATCATTTGCATCTATGCCTCAATATATTATGAATTTCTTGTATGATGATGTAAACTTTAACCCATATTAATGAATGAGTTCCGAGTTAAAAAAAGAGATCATTAATCATTTATAAGTCTTTAATATTATTATTTAGAGTAATTCCTTAAATATCATCAAAAGACGTTAAAATTCCAAAAATACCACACTCCCAAAAGTTCCATAAATACCACACACTCCCAAATGTTCCAAAAATATCACAAAATTAAAAATGAAACTTTAAGGGTTTAAAATTTAAAATTTTGGGTTTGGGTTCACGAAATAGAGTTTAGGGTTTTGTTTTGAATGGGGTAGGGTTTGGTTTTGGAGTTTTAGGATCCAAATTATAAATTTTAAAGCTATTTCAAATTTGTGGTATTTTTGGAACAATTGTATGGTATTTTTGTAAAAACTTGTGGTATTTTTGGAACTTTTGGGAGTGTGTGATATTTTTAGAATAATCATAATTTTCGTGCTATTTTTGAGAATTCTCCATTTATTCAGGCATGAATTAATTTTGTAGATTCACACTTCATCAAGAATTTATGTGTGAATAAGTTGTTTGCATTTAGAATCCTAATTTTGCATAGCATAAGTGGAACAAAATGGACCAAAGAGAATATATGAACTAAAAGAGGAAAAAAATATGCAACAACATGAAACTCGATATGTTAGAGAAGACATAGATTATATAATTCATGATGTTCAAATATATATAATATTAAATAATTAAATAAAAATATGGATAATGAATAAAGTTGAAGTAATTATTTTATTTGTATGATTAGTCTAATTACTTAAATAAGAATTTGAATTTAAAATCTAATTAATTTATAGTCTAATTTGATTTTTAGTCAACTATGCTCAAAACCATGAATTTTTAAAATTAAGCAAAAAAATCCATAACTTTTATTGTCATTGAAACAAATAAATATTTAAATTGAGTTATTTAAACAATGTATTTTATGTTGACTAAACCGTTTTAACTTAAAAAAATCAACGTTAAACTTCTGTTACAGTTGATTTTTTGGAGAAAATTGACTTAATCGATAAAGATATATGTTTTAAATGGCTCCTAGCGTAAAAATTAAGGTATTAAATATCTTATTTAAGTGGTCTATGTTGATAAATTCATGGTTTTTTTTATATATATTTTTCTCCCTATCATAATATATATACAGAAAAAACTGTGTATATACGTAGGTATTAGTCTAATCTATCCATAATTATTCCATGTACGAATTAAACTTTATCGGTACAAGATTTCCATTTTCCAGGTTTTAGGAATCTGGATGCAAATCCATATTAAATACATCTGATAGAATAATAATACTCTTCCTGTAATTTCAAAGCAATTGACTTCTTTGACGTGGTTAAAAATAAAAAGACTGATTTGATTTTTATTTTCCTTTATGTTCTGACTCCCAAAATGACTTTTCTTATAAAAGACCATCTTTGATTGAATGACTGACCTTTCATCAGTCAACAAAGTCCACCAAACACAAAATGTAAATTTACATTTTAATGTACTTTTCCAAAGTAATTATATCTTAAAGACGTTTTGCTTCAAGTACACTTTGTTACAGAGAAAAATAACTGTTTTGGTTAGTTTTTGGTTTTAGGTTGTGTCCAGCTTTTATGATTTGTTGCTTGTTAGTTCCTTGTGCTTTGTTTTTTGTTATGGCTCTAGTTGAGCCTTGTTGGGGTTAGATCCAGATTAGCATTTGTTGTTGTGTTTGGGTGGCTTTGATTTTATGTGTTATCTTTTGATATTCTATCTGATGAAGGATAGTTCTTGCGCTTTGGAAGGAAGCCTTTGGTGTTTCGATACTGCTTCGATCAGTTTAGGTAGTCGTTTGCTTTCTCCGGCAGTAGGTAGACTTTCAAATGTTCCTCTCTTCTGGACATTATTCTCATAAGCTTTAGAGTGATTGGACTGCGCATTCTTATAACTTTTATATGACACTTATGTTAATCCGATTAAAATTTGGGAGTATCGACTTCTCTTTATTTCGTTGGTTTGCTCTTTAGTTGTGTTATCTCTCCCGGAATTTATATTTATCCACCGGCTTAGCTTTCAGTTTTATCTTTTTCCTGTATATGTATTTGTACTTGAATTTTCCGTTTGTTTTAATCTAATAGAAGACAAAAAGAGAAAAAAATAACTATCCTGCTTTAAAGATAATTTTTTTTATTTACCATTTTGAATGTCATTATTAAAAAGAAGAGAAGTTTTTCTTTTATGATCAATTTTTAAAATCAATTATTTGATAATATATATATTCGATAAAATTAAAAATTATCAAAATTTACAATTTTTCATACTAGACACTTGTTTCTTTTTATTTAGACACCGAAAAATATAATTTAACGTTTGTGTACATGATAATAATTATTTAGTGTACACAACAATCGCAGTCTGTTTACAACGTTGTGTACACAATATCATGAAGTTGTACATAAAGTGCATGATCAACATCGTCTAATGGATTAGCATTGTGTACCAAAATGCATAATTTTTTTTTGGCACAATGTATACTAACATCTATACGAGTGTACACACTCTCTAATTCTAACCTCATCTCTGCAATCTTCTCCTTACCTCCTTTCTCGCAATCTTCTTCATCACCTCCATCAACGCCAAAAAGTGGTGAACAATTATCGGCTCATAGGGCAGATTAGATCTTCGATGAATAGTGTACACCATTTAAAAAATATGTTCATTGAAAACATCATTTTGAACACCACATAATTAATATCGTGTACACAAGTGTTTTGTGTACTAGTAATGTGTACACATATTTCTAGTATCGTGTACACTAGCATCATATACACAGATTTCAAACGTCGTGTAAGCATGATCTTTTCATGTTATAAATAACAATTAGTATAATGTTGAATGTTGAAATGGTATTGTTTGCATCATATAACAATGTTTAATACTTTAAGAGAAGAATTTTATTGAAAGATAATAGAAAAATAAAGAGAAACTTTTTTTTCCAAATACAACAAAATGAGTGTATTTATAGAGTTTTTAAAAATTAGGAATTTTGGTATAGTTTTTCTATTTTTAAAAATATAATCCACCAAATAATTAGTTTAAGATTGATAATAATAAGATATGAATATATGTATAATTATTTAAAATGTAACACAAGCTCAAAGAGAGAACGAAGGGTATAACATACATAAAAAATTTTCATAACAAAATACACTTGGAGCATAAAATCTCTGTAATATAATTACTTAGCAAAAAAAAAAAGCATTGGAATGTAAATTTCCTTAAAATTAAAGTAGATGACACTTTTGAAGACAAACTTACCTATCAACTTCAAATTGTTTGTAAAAATTGATTACAAATGGGTACAATTGTGCACTTAAGATATATAAATTATACGATAGATAGCCTTAATCAAATGATCCATTATATATATATATATATATATATATATATATATATATATGACTAAAAATAGATGTATTTTCTCGTATTATAGAGATAGAGATTGACTAGAGATCGTCGAGCAACACTTAGTCTAGTGGTTACTGGCGTTGTATCCTGACACCCCGGGGTTGGATCGAGTCTCTAAGTGGACATACTAACTCTAACCTACTAACATTGATGACAAAAAAAGAGATTGACTAGAGATCAAATTTTGTAGATTTAACTGATGCAAAAATAAATAAAAAAAACAGATGATCGATATAAATATGTGGTTATGTACGCAAAGCAAAAATGTTAGACCATGTTTAATGGTAGATACTCATTAGAGTATCTAATGAGTATTTTAATCAATATAAATTAATGATTGAAAAGTTAAGAACCTCCTTAATTTTATGTTTCCAATGGTAGAATCACATTAGTGGTTCTTAGGAATTAAAAATTAATTTTTTTTAATTAAAATATTTTAACATAAATTTTGCATGGTTAATTTTTAAACAATTTTATATTTTATGAAACTAAAAAACTGGATATATTTTTTTGAGGGGTAATTTAATTTTTAAACTATTTTAGGGGTAATTTAATTTTTAAACTATTTTAGGTATTTTAGTATTTTCGGGTATTTTAGTTTTTTCAAGTATTTTTTAGATATTTTCGGGTATTTTTTGGTATTTCACGTCCGAACCGACCCAGAACCGACAAGAACCGAACCGGAATATTAGAAAAATATTGATTGGGTATTAGAATTTAGGATCCAAAAAACCGGAAACGAATCGAAGACCCAAAAGCCCTGCCCTAAAAAAAACAAATCAACCATGGAGAAAAACCTAGAACCGACAAGAACCGAACCAAATTGAATATTAGAAAAGTATCAATTGGGTACTCAAATTTAAGATTCGAAGAACCGAAACCGAACCGAATACCGAAAGCTCAGCCCTACAAAAAAATCATGAATAAAAAAATAAAACTGAAACGACCCAGAACTGACAAGAACCAAACTGGAACATAACCAAATATTAGTAAAGTATCAATTGGGTATTCGAATTTAAGATCCGAAGAACTGAAGCCGAACCGAAGATCTGAAACCTGAGCTTTAAAAAATCATGAAAAATGGACAGTCATTAAAAAAATAAAACTAGTCAGGAACTGCCACGTGGCGATCCTAATACGGTTTCAAAATTGCTCAGTGAAGGAACGTCTCTATCTCTTACACGCTTACCTTTGCATTTTTTTATTATTTATATTTGTTAAGATATGCCACTAATATTGCGTTGGACAAGGTATTATGATAGTGTTATAAATACGATTTTAAGAAAACAAAAGAACCCAAATAACAGCTACTTCTGTAAAATTTTAGAGACAAATGTTTTGTATAGGAGAAAAATGTTATGCCTGTTTCATTGCTCATGTCGAGTATATATACATGCCTAAAGAGATCTAGGTCAAACAAATAAGGACATAAGATATATAAAATATTTGTCAACTAAGTGACCCAACATTCGATATAAATATATACGGCCCAATACTCCCCATCAAGTTGGAGCGTGAGGAGCGAGAACGCCCAACTTGAAAGTAAGAGTGGAGAAGTGAACTCGTCCCAAAGCCTTTGTAAGCACATCGGCCAATTGCTCCTTTGTACCAATATGCAAAGTAGTAATGACCCCCTCCTTTATCGCATCTCTAACTATGTGACAATCAATCTCAACATGCTTGGTGCGCTCATGAAAGACAGGATTCGCCGTGATATACAAAGCCGACTTATTATCACAAAAGAGACGTGAAGAAGTAGAAGGTGGGAAGCCCAAATCCGTAAGTAGTTGTCGAAGCCATTTGATCTCTCGAGTAGCGATGAACATAGCCCGATATTCGGCCTCAGCAAAAGAATGAGAAACAACGTCTTGTTTCTTCATTTTCCAGGAGATAGGAGAATGACCAAGAAACGAAACATAAGCTGTCAGAGAGCATCGGGTTTGAGGACAAGTAATCCAATCTGCATCGCAAAACACCTGCAACTGTATGGCAGAAGAAGACCGAAGCATAATCCCATGATCTGCGGTTCCCTTGAGATATCGGAAAACCCGTAAGGCTGCGTCAAAATGACGCTGGCGTGGAGACTGCATAAACTGGGAGAGAATATGAACCGAGTAAGAGATATCATGACGATTATTAGCCAAGTAGATCAAACGGCCAACAAGTCGACGATAAGATGCAAGATCCGTGAGTAAAGGACTAGTATCTGAACCTAAATGATGGTTCTGCTCCATCAACATTGCTGCTGGTCGAGACCCAATAAGACCCATTTTAGAGACGATATCCAAAGCATATTTCCGTTGTGGCATCAAAATACCATCGGCGTTACGAGCAATCTCAATGCCAAGAAAGTATTTGAGTTTCCCCAAATCTTTCATGTGAAAACATTGCCCGAAATACTTCTTGAACCTCTGTATAGCCAACGAATCATTCCCACAAATAATAAGATCGTCAACATAGATCAAAACTCGAAAATCAATAGACCCGCGAGTGTAGGTAAAAATCGAATAATCCAAAAACGATTGACAAAAACCAGCCTTTTTCAAAGCAGAAGTAAGTTTTTCAAACCAGCACAGAGGTGCTTGTCGTAACCCATATAGCGATTTGTGTAACCGATATACTTTCCGCGAATATGTGTGAGAAAATCCCTGTGGAAGTTTCATGTAGACCTCTTCATGTAAGTCGCCGTGTAGGAAAGTGTTGTGTACACTCATTTGATGTACTTACCAATTATTGGCAGCTACGAGACTTAACAAACAATGAACGATAGTCATATTGGCAACATGAGCAAAGATTTCATCATTATCAATACCTTCGACCTGTCGATTTCCAAGCACTACAAGTCGGGCCTTATATCGTTCCACCTTCCCATCAAAGTTATATTTGATCTTATACACCCACATAGTCCCGAGAGATGTCTTACCTTGCGGTAAATCAATGACACTCCAAGTATTGTTGTCTTTGAGAGCTTGTATCTCCTTTGTCATAGTGGCGGTCCAACGTTTATCTTCAATTATTTCGCCATAAAAACGTGGTTCGAAGGCTGCAATAACCGCTGCAAAAAAGGTCCTATGGCGTGGAGAAAATTCCTCATTAGACACAATATGAGTAATGGGATAGAGTGAGTTACCAAAGATCGAGTCACTTGAGGCGCTGTTGGAGAGTGAGGCAGAAACGTGAGGGGTATGAAGAGCTGCTTCTGCATTATAAAGCACATAGTCACACATCTTTATTGGGGGGTTGACGAAGACGTTGACCATGGAAAAGGACAGGTGCATAATCTTCATCAGAGACTGAAGAAACATGTGCAATTTCATCCAAAATAAGGACAGGTGCCGAGGAATCAACGTCTACTTCAGCGATGTTCGGCGAGCTCCCCCTTAGGCTGAGATCGATGGTTTCATCATCAAACACAGTTTGAACTATTGGACCAGCAGTATCAGCAGCTCCGGAAACTGTGGGTGACTCAAACGGAAAGGTGAGCTCATCAAATACAACGTCACGAGAGACAAAAATCTCACCGGTTTCAAGATCAAACAATTTCCAGCCTCGTTTCCCGTAAGGATACCCAACAAACACATACTTTCTACTCTGCTCAACAAATTTTTCTTTGTCACGTAACTGCTTATGCGAATAACATTGAGACCTAAACACACGCACCTTATCATAAACCGGAAAGAAATCGAACAGAACTTCGTGAGGAGACTTACCATCTAAAACCGTCGTCGGTGTCATGTTAATAAGATGTGCCGCAGTGAGCACAATCTCTCCCCAGAAATGCACCAGCATATGAGCTTGAAAGAGAAGAGCACGTGCCACATTGAGCAAGTGACAATGCTTTCGTTCGACTTGTCCATTTTTCTGAGGAGTCCCGACACAAGATGTTTGATGCACTATCCCATTCTCGTGCAAATACGAAGACAAACTCAAGAACTCTACATCATTGTCGCTGCGTATCTTCTTCACCTTCTTACCAAATTGTCGTTCAACATAAGCACAAAAATGTTCGATTGATTTTTTCACTTTAGATTTCTCCAACATAAGAAATGTCCAGACAGTCCACGAATGATCATCCAAGATTGTAAGAAAGTATTTTGAGCCATTATAAGAAGCTACGCGATAAGGTCCCCACACATCGATATGTATTAAATCAAAAACACCACTTTCTTTATTAGAACTTTCAAAAAAAGAGAGTCTAGTTTACTTGGCTCTAAAATAAATGTCACAATGACTTGAGCCCACAAATTTAGAAACACCCGAAATCCATGAAAAAGAAGAAAAAGCCAAAACAGATGGATTCCCCAAGCACTTGTGCCACGAAACCACATCATCATTCTTCATAGTATTGTTTGCTCTTGCATTCTGAACATCTTTAAAGACATATACCCGTCACGTTCCTCACCCGCTCCAATCAGCGTCCACGAGAAACGATCCTGTAAAACACATATAACATATTTTAGATAGGCCACACAATTCGAGTGCTTCAAAATTTTCGAAACCGAAGCCAAAGAACAATGCAAATCAGGGACGAATAAAACATCTCTCAACACAATTGTCTTAGAAAAAGGAAAATCTTCAGCCTTTGTAGATGTTGTACTTGATCAGTTGATCCATCTGCGAAACCAACATTACACAAAGAGGTATCACGCACATTAACATGTAAAGAAATATCTCCGGTCATGTGATGTGATGTGCCGGTATCGAGAATCACATCACAAGTCTCTTACCATTCAACTTTTTTTCACCGGTTTTATCACTCAAGAGTTGAGTCAGCATCTTCCACTGCTCTTGTGTTAATTCTGAAGCTCCTATCACGGGATTATAGCTCGTAGCGTAAGCCACAGTCGGTTGACCGCGACCTCTACCACCATTACGTCCACTTACTCGACTCACACCGCGACCACCCTTTACACTCCTCTACGTGAACCATTAGGGGTAACCTCCCAGCTGCCAGCAAGCACTTTTTTCCTTTCTTGTCCTTCCACTATGCGAACAAGTACGGTCACGACCTCTCGGGAAAGCTCCTGCACCTTGCTGTTCAGTTTGGTATTCGCGCCGAGCCAAGAACCCTACAGCCTCGTGTTCTCTACTCTTACTCGAATTAAGCCTATCTTCTTCTCTTATCACCTTGTTATAAACCTTACCCAAGTTGGGTAGCATATCAGCCTCGATAATAGCTGTCAAAATATGCCCAAATCTTGACTCGTCCAATCTCATTATGAATTGATGAACTCGTTCATCCTCCCTTTCCTTCTCATATGCGACAGCCGCATCACATGTACACATCGGAGAGGGTCTGTAGTTTTTCAACTCCTCCCACATCTTTGCAAGTCGACCGTAATAGTCGATAACAACTTCTCCATTCTGCTTACACGAAGTCAATTTGCTCATCAATTGATGAATACGCATCTTGTTACCCACCGCAAACCTTTCTTTTAGGTTTTTCCACAACTTGTGAGCATCGGTGATAAAACTTACTGTTGATCTTACTCGTGGTTCTATCGGCGTTCGCAGCCAACCCACAATCATGGAGTTGACGCTCAGCCACGCCTCATAATCTGCGTGTTTTTCTTCTTGTTTCTTCAAAAAATCGTCAATAAACCCTAACTTTTTTTGCTTGCAACGCATTCTTCATGTCCGTTGTCCACTCATTATAATTATCCCCTTTTAACTGAACAAAACTTATCAACGCTCCCGGATTATCTGAAGAATAAACAGTGTAAGGTGTCACAACGTTCTTATCTCCAGACATCCCTGTTACGATTTTTGTCACCCATCACGTGGTATACGACAAGGTTGAGAACACGACACTTCAAGTATTACGAGATCTAGATCAAAGCAAAGGATCTTGCTCTGATACCATGTAAAACTTTAGAAACAAATGTTTTGTATAGAAGAAAAACGTTATGCATGTTTCATTGCTCATGTCGAGTATATATACGTGCCTAAAGAGATCTAGGTCAAACAAATAAGGACATAAGATATACATAATATTTGTTAACTAAGTAACCTAACATTCAAGAAATCATACTAATAAAGAAACAATGAAGACAAAAAGACTCTCTCTTTTGAGCACAAGACTCTCTTTTTCCACTGGAGCCTTTAAACAGTAAAAAGATGCTTTTTCAATGGTTCAGATCTTCCTAGTTCATCCTCTTTTCTCTAATCCCTATCTCTCTCCCTAGCTTACTTTCCAAATTAATCTCCTTACCAAATCTTTACCATCGACATTTACTTCTTCTCAACCACCATCTTTACCTCTTAATTCCTCTAATCCCTCTTGCTATTAAAAGATGTCACACAATATCGATGAAGCTTTGAACTCGATGAACCTTACCGAAGACCCTGATCCCCCCTTCATTCTCCCTAATCTTCCGAAATTTAGCTCATCACACAAGAACCAGATAAGTATGATCGGAAGACTTCTCAATCCTAGCAATCAGAAAATGTCGAGCCTCATCCAGGATATGCCCCGGAAATGGCAAATTTATGAAAGAGCAAGAGGAGTTGCTCTGTCTCAGGAATGCTTCCAGTTCTTCTTTGAATATCAACACGACCTTGATCGCATCATAGATAAAGGTGTCTGGACTTACAACGACTGGACCATGACTGTGGAAAAATGGGTTGAATCCCCACCTCCAGACTATCTGCAATACCTCTCTGTTTGGGTTAAAATCCGCAATATTCCTATCAACTACTACACTGAAGCCACAATCAAAGAATTTGGTAAGATATTGGGGGAGGTACTAGAAGTTGACTTCAATCCTGAGAAATCACAGATACAAGATTATGTTCGGGTCAAAATTAAGTTCGATATCAACAATCCCATACGACGAGCAAAGCTGGTGACTCTACCATCTGGTGAAGAAATCACTCTGTTCTTTGATTTTGAACGTATTCAAAAACGTTGCTACCACTGCCAACGACTAACTCACTCAAAAGAAAAATGTCCATACCTCCATCCCCCCCTCTCCACCTTCCTCATCATCTCGACCAAACTCAGTCCATGTCAACAAAACCAAGCTCCATAATATCCTAAAAGAATCTGACCCTCTCTTTGGAGTCCTTCAGGAAGATCAAGTAGGTCCAGACTCTACAACTGGTAAACTGAAAATTGCTACTGAAGTAATGGACCATATGAGACTCTACTTACTTGCTGGAGAAGGAGCTGACAGAAGAGTTAGAGAGGAAAGAGTCAGACAATCAATTCGCAACCTCAATGATGACCCACAGGCCCAAAAGACTGTCCTCCAACTCGAACCATCAGGCCAATCATCTCAAACCAGAGACAATGGGAAAGGTATAGCATATTCCCCTCATCCACCATCCAGTACCCCTACAGGTTATCCCACAGGACAAGATCAACCGAAGCTTCTCCAATCGGCTATCCAAGCAGGGCTCAATCTGTTACCTCAACAACTTGACCCCTCCTCATATCCCTCACCCTTACCCATCACACAAGCAACCTCTATTCCTTTCAAATTTGAAGCAGTTGCAGACAACACTCCACATCCAAGATCAAGATCATCTGACTCAACCAAATCTCTGGCCCCTGCAAACCAGAAAATCAATAAACCAAAGAGAAAATATACTAGAAAGACAAAATCTCAAACTCCAACCAATCTTGAAGCTGAACCACAACTATCATCTACATCTTCAAAAAGAAAGCTGGACTCTGATATTAGGGGCTCCTCTAAAGCTCCAAGACTCTCATCTTCTGAGGTGGTTTCCAAGAGGGAACCACCTCTTGCACCATGAGTATCATATCATGGAATTGCCAAGGCCTAGGCTCCCCTGAAGGCTTGGCAATTCCCCATCTCAGGGACCTTCGAAAGTTCTTCTACCCTGAGATCCTTTTTTTGATGGAAACTATGAACAACAGGAACGTTTTGGAAGACTTACGAGTCTGGTTGGGTTATGACTTTGCTTATACGGTTGACCCTGTTGGTCATGGGGGGGGGGGGTTTAGCAATATTTTGGGAAAATTCTGTATCTTTATCTATTATCTCTTCTGATAAAAACACTGTTGATCTTCTTGTATATATAGAAGGGTTTAAGTTTTATGCTTCATGCATCTATGGCCATCCTATTAATAAACTAAGACAAAATCAATGGGAAAAGCTGTATAGAATAGGGATCTCAAGATCAGAAAACTGGTGCTTATTTGGAGATTTTAATGATATATGTAGTAATGAAGAAAAGAAAGGGGGCCCTTCTCGTTCTGACAAATCCTTTGCCCCTTTCAACCAGATGCTAGAAGCCTGCAAGCTCACAGAATTACAGTCAATTGGAAACACCTTCTCCTGGTCTGGCTATAGATACTCCCACTGGATTCAAAGCTGTATTGATAGAAGCTTTGCCAACAAATCTTGGCACACAACCTTCCCCACAACAACTCAAACCTTCCTTGACATGCGTGGTTCTGATCACAGACCAATCCTTATCAACCTGCATGCCCACTCATCCTCCTCACCAGCTAGATTTATGTTTGACAGAAGACTCATCAAACAGGAAGGGATCAAAGCTGTCATACAGGCTTCCTGGAACATTCCTCTACATCAACCCCACCTATCACCAATCACAGAAGGCCTTAGAAGGATTCGTCAGTCTCTAAGTCGATGGAAACAGACTCATCCTACCAACTCCAGCTTAAAGACTAAACAACTCGATTCTGCTTTGGAAACTGAAATCTCATTGACTAACCCCAACCCCTCTCGTCTATTCACCCTCAAAAGGAACCTCTCTAAAGCATATAAAGAGGAAGAACAATTCTGGAGACAAAAAAGTAGGGATAGGTGGTTACAAGAGGGTGACTTAAACACCAAATTCTTCCACTCCACAGTCAAGGCAAATAGAACAAAAAACATGATAGACTTTCTGCTTGATCCACAAGGCAATAAGATTACCTCTGAAGCTGGCAAAGGTGAAGTGGCTGCAAATTACTTTCGTTCTCTCTTCTCCTCATCAAACCCCACCAATCTCCAAGGTTTCTTTGCTGGCTTTCAAAGCAAGGTCACAGAAGAGATGAACACCTTTTTAACTGCTCCTGTTACTAAAGAGGAAATATACAGAACTGTGAAATCACTCAAACCAGATAGCTCTCCTGGTTATGATGGCTTCAATGCCCTCTTCTATCAGACCTACTGGAGCATTCTCAGTCCAAAAATTGTTGCAGCAATCCAACAGTTTTTCACTTCACATACCTTCCCAACAGAGTGGAATTTCACTCAACTATGCCTGATTCCAAAAATTCCTCACCCAAGCCAAATGAAAGACCTGAGGCCAATTAGTCTATGTACGGTTATATACAAGATCTTGGCAAAACTTTTATCAAATAGACTCAAGCCTCATCTCCCATCACTCATATCTGCATCTCAGTCTGCCTTTGTTGAGCAAAGACTAATCTCAGACAACATAATTGTTGCACATGAGATAGTTCATGCCTTGAGAACTCACCCAAAGAAGTCTTCATCACACATGGTCATTAAATCTGATATGGCCAAGGCTTTTGACAGAATAGAATGGCCCTATCTCCAAGCATTGCTATCAGCCTTAGGCTTTCACCCATCTTGGATCAACCAAATCATGTTTTGTCTATCTACTGCCTCCTTCTCAGTCCTCATCAATGGCTCTGCACACGACATCATTCAATCACAGAGGGGCTTAAGACAGGGCGACCCTCTGTCCCCTTTCCTGTTTGTTCTCTGCACTGAAGGCCTCTCCTTCCTCATCCGCAGAGCTGAAATTGCAAACCAAATCTCAGGCATAAGTTTCAGCTCCCGAGGCCCTACAATCACACACTTACTATTTGCATATGACAGTTTACTCATCTGTCAAGCAACTCCTGAGGAAGCCAGAGGAATGCTCACCATTTTGCAAACCTATGAAGCAACAACAGGGCAATTCATCAACAAAGATAAGTCATCTATCACCTTTGGCTCCAAGATAGCAGAGGAAACTCAAACAGCAATACACCAGATCCTAGGAATATCTAACACAGGAGGAGCATGCACTTATCTTGGCCTTCCAGAGGCGTTTAGTGGATCAAAGATTCAAATGCTGGATTACCTGAAACAGAACCTCCAATCAAGACTCCACAACTGGTTTCCCAGATTGCTTTCCCAAGGCGGTAAACATGTCCTACTCAAATCTGTGGCATCTGCAATGTCAATCTATGCAATGTCTGTCTTTAAGCTTCCATTGTCTACCTGTAAAGCCCTCTCTTCAGCCATGGCAAACTTTTGGTGGGACTCAGAACAACACCGTAGGAAAATCCACTGGTTGAGCTGGGACAAATGTTGTCTCCCCAAAGAATATGGAGGTCTGGGGTTCAGAGATATTAGAGCCTTCAACCAAGCTCTCTTGGCAAAACAAGCTTGGCGCATAACCACTTCTCCTGATAGTCTAGTTGCAAGTCTCCTTAAAAGCATCTATCACCAGAAAAAAGACTTTCTTTATGCCAAATTAGGACCTAGACCATCATACATATGGAGAAGTGTATGCTATGGTAGAAATCTCCTCAAAAAAGGGATGCAGAGAAGAATCGGCAATGGGGCTTCAACCTACACTTGGACTGGCAATTGGATCACTAACAAAGGCAAACAGAGATCCCCTCTCATAAAGCAAACCACAATTGACTTAGACCAAAGAGTCTCATCATTAATCGACTTCTCCAACAGATCTTGGACCATGGAAGCTCTGAACCATCTATTCTACCCCGCAGATATCAAAGACATAAGAGCCATCAAACCAGCAACCACGAGACCAGATTTTTGGATATGGCCATTCACACAATCAGGGGACTACTCAGTCAAATCAGGTTATTGGCTATCCATGAACACAAAGGATCTACACCATACTTCAGAAGCTACTGCTCTTCCTTCTCTGAATGATATCAAATCCAAAGTATGGTCACTCACTACATCATCAAAGATAAAACACTTCTTATGGAGATTTCTTCATAATGCAATTGCCGTGGATGATACGCTTAAAAGACGAGGCATGAAAACGGATGGTAGATGTCAGCTCTGTGGTAAGATGGGGGAGTCTGTCAACCACATGATGTTCACTTGCTCATTTTCCAGACAAGTCTGGGCTATCTCTCAATTTCCATCTCCTCAAGGAGGCTTTGATCAATCCTCTATCTTTTCCAATATATACCATATTTTTGAGTCATCAAAAAACATCCTCTGCCCTCTACAGATCAGAAGATGCTTTCCCTGGACTATTTGGTATATATGGAAAAGTAGAAACAGATTTTTATTTGAAGGTATCCCCTTAAATCCCCCCGAGACATATAAGAGAGCAAGAGAAGAATCAGAGTTATGGTTCCTAGCACAGGAATCAACCACAAGGTCAACCGCAAGCACAAATCCAAACTCACCTGCTATTGCTTGGCAAAGACCACCATCAGGTTGGTACAAATGCAACATTGGGACTGCATATGACAAATCTCAATAACTAGGTGGCTCCTCCTGGATCCTTCGAGATAGTGAGGCCAAGGTTATCATCCATAGTAGAAGAGCCTTTGCCTTCATAGCATCCAAACAACAAGCGTATCAATGCAGCATGACTTGGGCTATTGAAAGTATGGCTCACCACCACTGTGATAAGGTCATATTTGCCTTAGACTCGGCTACCATTATTGATTCCCTTTCTCATCCTTCCAAATGGCCTATCCTTCGGCCCTTCACGGATGAGTCAAGACTGCTTTTGCTTTCCTTCAACTTCTGGTCTGTTATATCAGAATCCACATCATCTAACCTTGCTGCCCACCTTATTGCTAAGAGTGTGGTAAAAGATAAAAGAATTCAGTCCTATGTAGCGGCCTCGCATCCTCTTTGGCTCTCAAAAATTATTGCTTCAGATAAAAGGCTCTCTGCCTAATCTTCTGTTTTTCTTTCCTTCTATGTTTTGTATGTTCTGGTATTCTGTGTCCTCTGTTTTGTATGTTCTGGTATTCTGTGTCCTCTGTTTAATATATTATTTCTTTAAGTGATAAAAAAAAAAAGTAACCCAACATTCAATATAAGTATATACGGCCCAATAACTTCACTAATGCTTTCTTAATATTATGCAACACAAAATGTTTTGATATCAAAGGCATAAGAAATGATAAAATAACACATATATTCAACTCAATGTTTACAAACAACCTTCTTTGTGTCAAAAATCACAAAGCCTCTTATTCCTTTTGTGAAGAGATTGATCAGAGCGAGGGAGAATCATCGTTTACAAACTTGGCAAACTCTTCCCTACTTCTCCCATCCGGATTCTTTTTCCATTCGATGAATTTCTTTGATGCCTCTATGAATTTCTCCATATGAAGTCGCTTCCATTCCTACCCACACAAATACCATTTAAGCAAACCAAAATATGTACCAACAAGTAGTCTTGTGAAAGTTTTTGAATTACCTCGAAATCCCATTCTCCATACATATCAGGATCATCCTTATTGGCCCATACAAAAGCTTCCACCTTCATCTTCTCCAAAGTCTCCTGTATAAAATACATATTAAAACCCTTTAACCTTAAAGCTCATCAAAGATAAAAGAGATGGTTAAAAAGTGATATTTTAAAACTTACAGTCAATGTAACTTCAACAGTCTTCCTCACATATTCATCTCCTTCAATCATATCTAAATTCTCCAGCTGAGCATCTGTTAATCCAGTTAGTATCTGCACCAAATCTGAGATCTTAAGAGCCCAAAACTTATTGATTGAAATCCTAATTTGGATTATAAAGTCAAAACCTTTCCGTGAATGACTCCGTTGTCACAAGGAGAAATACAAGGATGCAAACGCCCTTTAAGTCTGTACAGGTGACTGTAAATAAAAACCCACCAAATCAGACTAGGATTTAATCCAAGATCCGAGACTGCTAAGACCAAAACAGACTTACAAGCCATGAAGTGTGGCGGGGACCATGACCGGAGTGCATTCCAGGATCAAACTGACGACGGCTGGCTCCTGGAAACTGCCGTACACGAGAACGTTGTGCAAACGAGAATCATCACAAGTAGTCATCTTTTTCTTCTGATTTCTGATGACGACGATGGAATTGATTTGATGAGTTTGGTGCTTTGTTTATTTATTTCTTCCTTTAAGAGTAAGATAAGTCTCCAAAGCAAGTGAGCGAAAAAACGGCTTATTAGTGTATGTATATATACTAAGTTGGAAAAATAGAGCACATAGATAATGCTGACTAATTTTTTTTTACTTTTTAAAATTTAGTGCATACCCATAATTAATAATCTTTGGTTATAAGCACTTTGATCTTAATGGCATTAACTTCTCGGTTAACACGGATGATTCGAATGTTGAAATTAACTAAATAAAAAAACACTAATGCTTACATATACAAACTAATTAAAACGTCGTCGTTTATTTATAAAAGTAATAGTTTTAAATAGTAAACGATTTGGTTCCAGATCGGCTATTTTATGAAGTCGTTCAATATTTAAAACTATTATTTAAAAAAATAGCGTTTTAAATAATTTGTATATATGATTATTTGTGTTTTTTTTACATTGTTCATCTCAGTATCTAAGTCATCCACATTAACAAAAAAATTAAAATAAATAAAATCAAAATAGTTATAAACAAATTCAAATATAGATATATAAATTTATTAGTAAAATCGATTGACGCCCTTTCGTTTTCTCTCTGCCCATATCGCCGTAAGTTCTTCTCATTCATTTTAACGTTCTTCCGACGGCTCCGACCGCCGGAATTTCTTTTCTTTTCTTCATCTTTTTTTCATAGTTCCTTCCTAGATCTACTTACTTACAGTAATTCTAATTTTCCTATTTAATGTAAAAAAATCTGTGATTCTATGATGTTGATTTCCCCATTAATCGAAAGGGTCATTGCCAATCCTTTACACTCTCATTTCTATGGGCAATGCACAGAAATCTCTTTTCTTGGGTTATGTTTAATGGCATTTGATGCATCATATGTTTTTGATGGTTTTAGTTTCTCCCATAGGGAGTATTCATTTCCGATAATCGAATACTCATTATTGTGGTTGTTCTTTGTCGGTTTCTTTCCGTTGTCTCACAACGGTCTCGTTCTGGTGAAAAAATGTAATTTTTTAATGTTTTTTTCCCCGACTTTTGTCTATTGCGTTTGGTGCACAATGGTTATTTGTTCTCGGATACAATATCCGATGTCTCAATTTTTCGGACTTTCCACCGAAACAAGATATCACTGTGGCCAGACGACATACGGAAGAATAAATGGAACATCAATGACTTAAAGAGGTATACTAAAGATGCATCAATTGTTGATATTGCTGGTACTTACGTCATGGAGATAGAAGCGTTGGTGTGCATGTTTTGGAATCAAATCGGAAAACAAGCAAAGTCAGTCATTTTCAACAACATTTTATTTTCTTTTATCAATCAAAGTAATGCGATATGCATTTTGGAGTTTCATCTATAAGATGATAGCCAATAACAAGTGTATGGAAGATGGACATAACATAATTTTTCTGTTAGCCTATAAGCCTTTTTCAAAAAACTTGATTAATCTCCACTTTTTCATCGAAATTATATTTCAATTTCTTTTATTTGTTTCAATGGTTGTATTAGATTCAAATTCTCTACTTTGTGATTTGTAAACATTTTTAAGTTATAATATATTTGATTGTGAAAAAAATAGATATATAAATTTAAATTTTATAAATAAATAAATTAATCGCTCTATTTTCATAATTCACTATATGCGTTGGCCGTTCTCCAGTACGACTAATGGTGGCAGACAAATTTGACCATAGAGTTTTCTAACAAACTCATCTTTCAATATGTGTATTGTCTTGATGTTTGATCCAAGCAAATTTATTTGCATCCGCAATTATTGAGAGATATTTGATGGTAAACATAGCAGACTTGTTTTTGTCTTGCAGACTTACTCATCCACATATTTGTTTCGCAGAGTATTGACATTTGTCATACTTGTTTTATTTTATTTTTTGACCAGTCATACTTGTTTTATTGGAGTTTCAATTAGTGTAGTGCGTTGAATTGTTGTATTGGTTTAGATCCATAAGGATTGATTATGTGGGCTTGAATCATGGGTATATGTTTGATACTTTAATTAATCCATAAGGCCCATTACAAGTCGCATTTGGATCGCAAAATCACTCCATTAAGAAAACATGTGACCCCCCATTGTAAAGGACCATAGGTATTAAACTGAAGATACATAAGTAACTTAAAGATGAACAAAGAAAACACATTATTCAAGGAAGGAAAATAAGAAGTGTCTCTTCCACAATCATTCCTCTGGCAATACTAATGGTTCTACAACATCCTCTAATCTTTTCCCATTTGGATTCTTGTTCCATTCTAACACTTTCCTGAATGTTTCCACAAATTTCTCCGCGTGAATCACTCTCCATTCCTACACACGTTATCACAAAATCAACAAGCAAATTTATATATATCATAATTTAATGGGATAATAATCAAATGTGACAATTGGCTGAGAGGGTCATTTTATGGTTTTCTAATTTTACTAAGACTAATTTATAAGTTGTCTTTTGTGAAAATGTATTTTTCATTAGTGACATGTTAATTCCAAAACCTTGATAGTAAATGATAGATACTAAATATGAAATGCTAACACAAACTGATGAATTGTTACTAGTAAATATCGATAAACTATTCATTAAAAAAATGACCTATTTTCCAAATTAATAAACTTAAACTACCATTTTTCTTTGCAAGACTAAAAGTTATTAATTCACTTAAATTCTCTAATTAAAATATGATGTAATTAGTTGATTTCTCATTAAGTTTTAACATACTTGGAATTTTAACATATGGTATACATCATCTAATTAATTTAGAAAACTATTTATTATATAAAAATCAAGCAAGTGATTTTAGAATCAATAAGTAGAATTATATAGAAAGAAAAACGAACCTCGAAATCCCATTCTCCATAGAGTCTAGGATCAGTTTTATTGACCCAAACATAAGTTTCAGCGTTCATCTTCTCCAAATTGTCCTGCATCATTCATTCATCATCAGATTCACAATCTCAACCACCAAATTCAAAAGATTATGATATATCTTACCATTCGTTCAACCTCAACTGTTATTCTCTCATAATCACTACCTTCAATCACATCAAACTTCTTAAGCTCAGAATCAGATACTCCTGTAATCACCTTTAAAACCCACCTAAAAAACTCAATTTCCAACTCCAAACACACAGATCAAATCCGAAATAAAGAGATCGAATCGAACCTTTCCGTTGACTTTTCCGGACTGAAAGGGTACAATACAAGGATAAGGAAGTCCTTTAAGTTTATATCTATGACTGCATGTTAACAAAATCCATAAATCGGAATGAATGAATGAATCCAAAGATAAGGAGAAGAAAGCGTACTAGCCATAGAGAAGAGCGGGAACCGTATCAGCGTCACGGTCAAGAATCACAGCGGCGACTGCAGGTTCGAGGATGCTACCGTATACGAAAACGTTATGAGATCGTGGAGAATTGGAGTTACTCATCTTCTTCTGATTTGATTTTACAAATACAGATTTTCTTAATTTTGACGCAGACCTGATGATAATAATTGACAACTTTATATAACTGTGTCACTTTCTCACCTAATATATATATATTTTTATTTTGACGCGCACCGCACTTTTGCTTTTTTTTTTTTTTTACTTTAGAATATATATTTTTTTTTATTACTAACTTGTACTATTTTTTATTATCACTTAAATGTTAAAAACTTTTTTTTTGGTGTGTCAACGATATATATTAATACGTTCAATTACAATAAGTAAGGGATGGTGGCTGGTGTTTCGACAAGCATATTTAGCGTAATAGTCTGCTAAGCTATCAAAAATCTGAAGTCTGAAATCTGAAAATGGTTCTTGCTCAAATCCTAAAACAGCAAATCTTTAAATGAAAAACCGTGTTACGATTTAGCCTATTATTTAGTTGTCCAAGTCATCAATTAGTTAGTCATTTGT
>OVBE01003119.1:0-27961 GCA_900406425.1 Iberis pinnata
TATATATATATATATATATATTATATATAATATATATATATATATATATCATGTATATTTCTCATTTAAAATTCAGGAACTAAACTAAAACTGAAATTTCAATAAAAAACAGTGTCGATATTGAAAATGCCCTTTAACTAAATTAAGGGTTTTGATTTGCAACATATATTCTCTTTTGAAAACATGTTAAAATTATCAAAAAATTTAAATCATATTTTTTCTCTTCTCTTCAAAAAATCATAAAAAAATCATAAATTTAATAGAATAAAGATTACTTTTAACTTTTCATATTATATTTACATCATACATTAAAATATATGATTGCATAAAATATATGAATATGTTTACAAATTATATAGTTTAGAATGTATATTTGTCCTAAACAAGACTTCGAAAAAAATTCATTCCTAATCATAAATTATAATTCAGACGGAACTTTGGAAATGAATACAGAACTAACATTACAACTTAAATACATGTTGGATTTCTAGTAGTTCTGAGAGATTTATCTGGTTTTTAAATTTAAGTTTCCTACAAACTGTTACTATTTCTTTTGACCTGTGTGTTTAAACCAACGAAAAAAGTAGGTTCGATTGTTTCCATCTCTGATTAACTACAATTCAAATTTTCTAATTCCTTTAAATTTAATTGAAGCATCTTATATTTTTTATGAGCTTTGTCTGTATTTTGTTTGTTATTTTCATTTTTTCTGTACATCTAAGACTGATCATGAGATTGTAAAGACTGCAAGCAAAAAAAAAAAGTTAATTCGCAAATTTGATTTTTTATTAAAAAATTCTTATAAATAAGTTATAAATATTTTAAAACATAAAAAGTACATTATTTAGTTTTAGTTATAGTTCAATTTAATTAATATTTATTTTAACTAAGATTTTCTTTCTAATTAATTTTTTTAGTTTGTGTAAACTATAAAATAAGTTGGAAAAGAAAATTATAAAGAATAATTTTCAAAATTATAAATAATAAGTTTCAGAATGATTTACTCTTGAAATAAAAAAAGGAATGTGAATCATGTAAAGAACGAAGGAAGACAGGAAGAAAAAAACATAAAAAAGTAAAAAAAGAATAGAAAACGCATAGGTGCTATTGGAGAATTTTTTTTGTGAAAAAAGGGAAAAATGTGTGTCGATGTAGACTAGAAGTCTGATTGAATCACTGAAGCGAAGAAAAGCAAGGATTCAAACCACTAGCCTAAGACATATTTTCACTAAATTGTGGGCAAAAATATTTTAGTAAATTTGTCGGTCACACGCACCTGCTTCATGGCTTGGTCCAATCTCTCCATTTTTTTTTAAAATTTATATGTGAAAACTCACACAACTTGCACCAAATCATCAAATAAAACAATTTTCTACGTGCAACAATCCATATCATATGTCAATATTTAACTATTTATAATGTTATCTTCACAAATCACCATCAAGAAGTACAAAATACGTAACAAACAAACCAACAAACTACTCAGAATCATAAGTTCATAGGATGATTAGTTCATAACTTGAAAAAGAGCACAAAATCAAAAGGAGGTCACTAAAAGATGAAAAGACCATATAGGACAACACATCAACAACTGATTGACTCCTCAACATCGTGATATACTTACTCTCAAGGATTAATTCGGATACAAACAACAATGGTATCATGATATAATTATACTGAATGATTTAATAATCCGACTATCATTTAGATCGGAAATTCATATTTTCGACTATTTTCCGACCAAAGTGGTTTAGCCGGAATTTTTTTGTTATAATTTATTTTGTCGGAATTTTGGTTGAAAAATATAGTCGAAAATTGGTCGGAATTTAGTAGGAAAAAGATAGTCGGAAATTGGTCGGCAATTTTTTTGACTAATGTCCGACTATATTTTCTTAATTGGTCGGAAAAATTTTATGACCAATTTCCGACTAATTTTTTCAAATTTTTAAGAAAATCAGAATAATATTTATAAAATAATAATATTTTAAAATCAAAATTTCAATATATATATATATATTTATATTTGGGACAATTATCATATATGCCATAAATTTGATTTTTCTTGTACAAAATGCCATAATGGCAATTCTTTGCAATAAATACCACAATGACTATACTTATGGCATGCTCATAATGACGAAAATGGTCTTGACATTTTGGCTGGTTTGCAGGTGGGAAGGAGGGTGATTTTCAGAGCAATAAATGCTTATTAATGAGCGAAATGATAGCCTAATAATTTTTTATTTTATTTTTTATTTTTTTCAAACCTCTTAAGATCATATATATATATAAAGAAAGTTGTCATTAATTAAGTTTGTTTGAATTGTGTACATTAATAGTGGATTTTTTTTTTGAATTGTGTTTGTAGTAGCATTAATTCTGTGGACGAGTTTGTTGTCTTGTGTGGACAAGTGTGAAATAGATTTTTATGGACAAGAAATTTTAGTTTATTATGAGGTTTTTTTTATTGGTGACTAGATTCTTTATGTTCGTTGTACATTGTTGTGTGTGGATGAGTTTGTTGTCTTGTGTGGTTATGATTTTTATGTTTGATGTTCTATTTAACCGTCTACTATTGTGGACAAGTGCGTTTTTGTTCATGGACAAAAGTGTTAGCAAGAAATGGACACGTTTTGTAGAAACTATGGCTTTGAGTACGAGTTTATCCTACCAACTAGAGGATATCGGTCAACAACATATAGCCTAGGAGAAATGCGTGAAGATTCTAAGCTAATCTCTTGTGTTTGGTGGACAGGAGATCCTAATGTTGTGGATAAATTGTATTCGTTGCGTGGACAAGAGATTTGTTGACAGGAACATGTACATGGACATTTTCTTGTCCACCCATAGTAAGGTTTTCCTTGTGGCCATGCGAGCCTAATGTTGTGGACGAGATGTGCTGCGATGCGTGGACAGAAGTTTTTTACATAGGTGCATGTAGATGAATGTTTGCTTGTCCACCCGAAATTAGACTTCCTTTGAGGATAGATTTAGGGTCATTTTCCGTGGACGACTTTTGTCTGTACTGGTGAACCAAATCTGGAAAAGTTATTGCTGACTCTTTCTCGGCAACCAAATCCTCGTGGACAGACTGACTAGCGATTGTGGTGGACATACCGCGTTCGTGGACATATACGAGAGGAAGCTTGGGTGGACCAGTGCTTGTCGGTGATGCCTAGTACTTTTTTGGATAGGTTCCGCTTCAAAACGAGCAATTACAGGAGAGCTTCTGGTTCATCTCTGAATATATGTGGTGGACAACCGTGTTGGTGCTATGGACAAAAGTTTCCGACTGTGGACAATTCAATTCATTGAGTTGTGGACGATTGTGTTGGTGTTGTGGACAAAAGTGCTTGACTGTGGACAATCCCTTTTCGTGGACAATTTCTGGCTACTCTCATCCACCAGATCTGATCCAGTTATTGTCGCTTCTTTCTCGGCAACAGATTCTTCGTGGACAGCCTTAGAACTTTGTTTTTCTATGTGGACATCCGATTTGTGGACGTTATTCGTTAATAGATGGTTTTTTTGTCCACCTGATTTTTTCGCTGCTTATGTGGACAACTTTCGAATCTCTTTTCCTAGACGACTTCCGCCTATACTGGTGGACCAGATCTGGTGGAAAAGTTCTTTTCATCCTTTTCCCGACTACCGATTTCTCGTCGACATACTCAATATGTTGTTGTGGACGAAACCTAGTGGACGTTTCTTTCTCGTGGACAGCACCAACAATTAGCTTTGTTGGAGTTGAACTTGTAGGGAATTTCTGGCAGGTATTCTGAGCAGGTCCAGTTTCGGCGGTGCCAATCGGATCAGAGCTTCGTGGTGAAAAGCTCGGTGGTTCTTTCAGATTCAACACCGCTGTCGAATCGGTTGTTTCTTCCTCGTGTTCCTTGTTGCATCTCCCGGTTGTCGGATCAATGGTATCACCGGGGGTTTCTCCTGCAATCTCGGCAACGACCGAAGTTTTTTTTCTGTCAGCAACTATATTCATTTTTAACTTGTAATGAACTTTAAAAATATAGAGGTCGTTTATTACAAGTTAAATAAATAACCGATTCATACTACAAGTTAAAAAATATTGTTGGCTACATTATTTGGATTCAGTATTGATTTTTTTTCTTTTGTAATTAAGAAGTTCATTACAGTTAAAAAGTAACTGATGTCACTTCTTTGTTAAAAGATTGGTTTGCACAAAAATCGATGCCTTATTATTTCCCACAATAGATTTGAAAATTATTTTTTTCTTTTTAATTAATTCTACATCAAAGAATATATAGGGGTAGTGGAAGTAATAAGGCATGAAGTGACATATGACATTTTTTCTAATATCATACCAATATGGTATAAACCATAAAGTGAAACAATTTTATGGTATTCCTCATAATTTCCCCTATAAATTTTTATGATCTAGTTACATAATCTAATTCTAAATTTCTTAAATATAATGTTATAACCTATAACCTATAATCTAATTTCATAACTTAGATATTTTAATTATTTAAACCTACATAATCTAATAACATAACCCTATATATTATTATTTGAAACCTAAAGAACAATTTGAAAGGTTTTAGAGAAATTTTAGAAAGTTTTGTGGTGTAATGAAGAAGTGAAACTCGATTTATATAGAAGAAATAGTCCGACTAAATTCAGACCCAACCAAAAAATTTGTCAAAAATTAGTCGGAACTTGTAGATCTCGCATAAGAAAAAAACGAAACTAGTTTATAACGTAAATGGTAAAATTAGTTGTTCATAATTGTGTCTTCTAAACTACTACTTTATAATTTGTCAGATTCTATAGTTTTGGTGAAGGGGAGACAGAGTGAATAATTTAAATTAACGTTAAGACAGATTTTAAGTATGGTAGCATATCTAACTAAATTATTGATACAATCTGCGACAGCCTTCTTGGCCATATTATATGCGTTTTAAAGATCTCCGGTTTACAAGCATTTAACTCAAGATTTTGGATTCACCATCTTCATCAAAGTTCTAGGTACCGAAGTTAGCTTTTCATAAAGCCTAAGATCTCCAACATTGGCCGCCTAGATTAGGAGTTATACGCAAATGAATGAAGATATGATCATGGGTAACTTTCTCGGCCAGATTTTATGCTTCTCAAAGAGGACGGATTTACAAACCTTTTCCTTAGGTAATTGGGCTTGAGCCCTGCATTAAACTTGTAGGCCTAGATGTCAGCTTTCTAACAAGCCCATAATTATCAAGAATGCCTGAGTGGTTAGCAACTTACACGCCATTTACTAAGAGAAACACTTAGACCTTGAATGTTTGTGGGTTTTAAACTAGTTTTTATATTTTGTTTTCTAAAAACAATTATTTAATCCAATCAAGTTTTTGAGAAATAGATTCCCTGAATTACAGGGAAACTAGTTTTTTTTTTAAAAACTATCAAGTCTAAACCAAAGCCAAAATCACTTTTTATTAGTTTTTTTGCAAGTGTTTGATACTTTTTCCCATTATTTCATGTGTTTTAACTATTTTTAAAATATCTATTTACCTAAAATATTATGCAAAAAAATATTCAAAGCGATAAATATGAACCCGAAAATCTACTTCAAATAATCTTACATATACAAAATCTAATATAAAAATATATAATAAAATTAAAATCAAACTATTTTATCATATTAGAATATAATTCGTAATTTATAAATCCAATTGTATTTTAATTAAAAAATCTATGAAGATTTTCATTTATGTTTATATCAAAAATAGAGAGATAAATTTATGTGTTTTTAATGAATGAATTTGAGATATTATTTATTTTTTGTCGCAATTTTCTTTTTTAATAAGAAGTAGTATTTTATTTATTTTTTATTTATATTAACAATATTAGCAGTCATAAATTTAGTCATAAATTTAACAAGTCATAGAAATAATAAAATAGAATTTTTTTAAACATTTTCATATTGTAGATATGTTTATAAGAACTAGTAAATGGTAAAATATAAAATCGAAAATTAGAATTTGAACTAGAATTTTATAGAATCGAAAAAATAATAGCGCGTAGAGAGAAAAAAGGCGATTTTTGAAGCGATACTATGGTTTTCTTATTTTCCTTAATTAACTTAAGCGGCACGTCTTGCCGTCATGTCCGAGCCTCCGGTGGGATCACCGCCTCCGGAGACAACGCCGGATCTCACTATTCCTGGCACAGGTTCCGCTTATGCTCCAACGACTAAGTCTCCTTCGTGGAACGCGGCGGTCACCGCATCACTTCAATAACTTCAAAACTTGTCACCTCCACCTGCATTCTCTCGTAACGGCGGAGTGGCTACTGCTTCAATCCCGAAGCATCTTCTAGTTGATCCACAACCTTTATGGGAAAAGTTTTTAGTTGGATTTCGTTGGAGAAGCTCCTCATATTGGCAAAGTGCATGCTACTGTTAATCGATTGTGAAACCGTGATGGCAAAGCGGCTAAGATTGACGTCCAATTTATCAAAAGCGATACAGTCTTATTTCATATTGAATCATTAGAATTGCGTAACAATATTTGTCGTAAAATATACTGACATATTTTTGATACTTTGCTTGTAGTGCAGGAATGGAGTCCCTCGAAATCACAAGCAAAGCCGGACCTTACCTCAATGCCCTAATGGGTTGATTTTAAATACGTCCCTGATAATCTTTTTTCTCATGTATGTCTCAAGTATCTTGGAAAAATTGTCGGAGATTTTCAGCGGTTACATCCCAACATGGAGCATTGCGTGCGCCTTGATGTGTGTCGAGCTATGGTGGTTGTCGACTTAGACAAGGAACTATTTATCGCGATAAAACTCAATGGAGTGGAGACTCCAGTTTTGATCTCGTAGCCGTGGTTACCACAACAATGCACCACTTGTCGTAGCTGGGGCCATACGTCAAGCTTGCAAGAAAACAAGGCCTGGACCATCTCAAACATAGGCTAATCAACAACAACTACCTACTCACCCACTTGCTACTGAGGCCATTTCTCAGATCACGGGACAAGCACAAACTGCCCCAACTATAACCATCAAATCAGAGGCCACAACCATTGATCATATTGCCACTTCGATTCCCATTATGGCTTCGGCTACGGAGAAACAATCAGTCCCTCCTCCTCTTGATATTGTTCAATCATCCTTTGATCCTTCTTCTTCTTCTCGGGATGTTGTTCTCTCAACATCTGATACTACTATCACTAATGACTCTGCTTGTATTTTGCATGTACAAGGAACCCAGGAATACACTCACGGTAGGAGCCACCTTACCTACGATCCCGTTAAATGATCCGGCTCTTAAAAGAATTCACGGGATAGAACCAATTACCCAACAACTACCTAGTGTAGAGCATAATTCCATCCCAACAGATAACCTCGAAGTCTCGGAGTGGACAAATGTGAAGAGACAAAGCCGAGCCGCTTCTTTATCACCTACTAAGCTTGCCTCTGTTGATTTCAATGTTGTTGCGGCTTTCTCACCTTCTCGTTTTGTTTTTCTTGCAGATAACAAGGATCTGGGAGATGAGGAAAAAGAGGAGGGCTAAGTCTTGGACAATGACTTACCCGACCCTAAGGCGTTTTCTAACATGGGCCGTTACAGCACCTGTACCAAGACAACGACCATGTCCCGGGAAACCGTAAATTGCAAAAACCTGCCGTAACTATGAAACAAATCAATGTCTCCTCTTGGAGGTAGTAATGATTATGTCCTTATTTGCATGGAATACCCGAGGCTTTAACCAGACTCACAATCATTCTATTATTCGTCATTGGCATCATGTTATAAACCAACAATTTGGGTATCGTTTAGAAACACGGGTCAATCTCACCATTTTACTCGTATTTTACGGGCAGCTCTCCCTTGTTGGACCACTCTAACAGGAAACGTCTAGTGGGGATGTTTCAATTGAATGGACCTGGCCGATTTGTCATATATGGGACCGTGTTTCACGTGGACTAATCATTGTAACGATGATTACATAGCAAAGAAACTTGATAGGAGTTTGGTCAACGACACTTGGATGAATATTTTTCCGCATTCGTTTGCAGTGTTTCAATCCAATTGGGGTCTCGGATCATGCGCGCTGCATTATCCACCTCATTTCGTCTCCTTCTACTTCCCTAAAGCCCTTTAAATTCAATAATTTTCTCACTGATCATCCAAATTTTTTGCAGATAATTGAGGAGGCTTGGACTCAACATCCTCCTCTTTTCCACTCCCGCCTTGCTATTCGGTTGTTTCACACTAACCTCAAGCTTTTGAAGTCAACTATTAGGCATTTGAATCGATCATCCTATAGAGATGTTATGGGTCGCACTCGAGCAGCCCATGATCATTTCGTTCTTGCCAACATCAAGCCCTCATCGATCCCATGCCATCAAACGTCCAAGCTGAATCCGTTGCGGCTAGAAATTGGTCCTTATTAGCACGGGCATAGAAGAGATTTTACCAACAAAAATCAGGCATCACTTGGTTAAAGCATGGCGATCATAACACTGGTTTTTCCCACCTCATTTCTTCATTGCGGACTAGCCGTAATATCATTCGTTGTCTTGTCCTTCCCTCTGGACAAGTTACCACCGACATCACTGAGATCAAAGCTGAAGCTGTCCGCCACTTCCAGACCTTTCTCCAATACCCTGATCCTATCACTCCTTTAGATCCTGCATATCTTGAACGACTGCTTACTTATCGTTGCCCTTTGATTGCAGGTGAGCAGTTAACTCAGCCTATCTCGAGTGTAGAGATTCACGCTACCCTATTCTCCTTGCCATCCAACAAAGCTCCGGGTTCAGATGGATACACGGCTGAATTTTTCAAAGCAGCCTGGTCACACATTGGAACGGACTTTGTCACTACCGTACAGTCTTTCTTTCTCTAAGGCTTCCTCCAACGAGGAGTCAATGCCACACTCATCTTGCTGATTCCTAAGATTTAAGATCCAATGACCATTAGAGATTACCACCCTATCTCGTGCTGTAACATCCTTTGTAAAGTTATCTCGAAGATCCTTGCCAACCGCCTGAAAGTCCACCTTCCTGATTTTATTGAACCAAACCAAAGTGCCTTCATCAAGAACTGGCTTCTGCGTGAGAACGTCCTCTTGGAAACTGAACTAGTGAAAGAATATCACAAGACGGCTATCTCGTAGCGTTGTACACTCAACCTTGACATATCCAAAGCTTTTGATTACGTCAATTGGGATTTCATTACATCCACTCTCCAGGTTTTAGACTTTCCCCCTCTCTTTATTCATTGGATCCGTTTATGTTTATCCATAGCTACTTTCTCTATCTCTGTTAATGGTGAATCTTCGGGTTACTTCCTGAGCTTTCGTGGGCTCCGCCAAGGTTGTTCTCTTTCCCCTTACCTATATGTCATTGCTAATGATGTGTTGTCTAAGATTTTGAATGATGCTGCTTCCACTGGTCGTATTGGCTATCACCCAAATTGCCATAGACTCGGTCTTACCCATTTATGTTTTGCGAATGATATTTTGGTGTTTTCTTATGGCAGTCCATGTTCATGTCAAGGGATATTACATGTGCTGGATCTTTTTGGCAACGCTTCCGGTCTTCGTGTGAACCTCACAAAGTCCTCGACTTTCCTAACGGCAAACCCAACACCGACACTACTATGTGCCGTTACTGATAGCGGACTGCAGTGCGAAGTATTGCCAATTCGCTACTTAGGCTTGCCCCTAAAGACAAAGAGGCTGTCCCGTGATGACTACGAGCCACTTATTGATCATATTCATTCTCGGTTAAATTCTTGGTCAACTAAGCTCTTATCTTATGCAGGTCGACTACAGCTAATCCAGTCAGTGATTGTTAGCACCGTCAACTTCGGGCAATCCGCTTTTCGTCTGCCGAGAAGTTTCTTGAAAGTGTTGAGTAGCTTATGTAGCAATTTCTTGTGGTCGGGCTCACCAAGTTCATCATCTTCGGCCAAGGTAAGTTGGGCTGATGTTTGCTATCCCAAATCGCAAGCAGTCTCGGGGTTCGACAATTTGAAAATACATCCATGGTCTTCTCTCTTTCATTGATTTGGCACTTACATACCAATACATCGTCCCTTTGGACGGCTTGGACAAGGCTGTATCTCCTTCGCCAAGCAACCTTTTGGGACATCTCCCCACTACAGCCGCTGGATCCTGGATTTGGCGCAAACTCCTCAAGCTGCGACCCTTAGCAGCCTCATTTCTTAAAACACAGATAGGTAACGGCTTCACAACGTCCTTTTGGTTTGATAAATGGTCTTCTCTTGGTTCCTTATTTGCAGCTGCTGGTGACGTGGGTATTCGTGAATTTAGCATTCCATGACAAGAAACAGTAGCTGATACGGTTACCTCGGGACACTGGCAGATTTGGCGTACTCGACGACTGTCTCTTCGGCCTCTATACCAATCAATCCTTGGCCTTCCACTCCCCTAACCGTCAGCCGTACCCGATGTCCGTCTCTGGAACCATGGAAATGAACAGTACAATGTCTCCTTCATTCCTACTGCTACATGGAAACAGATTTATCCTTCTATCCCTACTAAATCATGGACATCAATTGTTTGCTTCAAACAGTCTATTCCCAGTTACGCCTTTATTTCTTAGCTTGCATTTCTTGACAGGTTGTCAACGGGTCGCCAAATGCGAACGTGGGAACGAGTGCATCCCTGTGTCTTCTGCGGTGAGCCAGATGAAACTAGGGATCATCTCTACTTTGCTTGTCCTTACACATACACTTTATGGTCCGCTCTTACATCAGCCATTCTTCGGCATTGCCTCTCCCTGGATTGGCAGGGCACCACTGCATCCATCCAGCTGCGTTCCCACTCGCTCCTGGATTCATCTTTACTTTGCCTCAGCCTACAAACAGCTATATACACAATTTGGCGTGACAGGAATGCTCGATGCCATGGCCACACGCACCAGCCTCACTCTCAGCTCCTTCGAACGATAGCTACCACTATCCGCCTTCGGCTTGCTAGCCTGAACTACCATATCCAGTCACGTTATCACGGCCTTGTCTCAAGATGGATGTCCTTTCATCCAACCACTACCTGACCCATGTTTTGAGTCGATGATCTCGCTTTCGGCGGGATTTTTTTTTACCAGCTGTTTCTCATTTTTTGGCATATGGTTCCGATTGTCTATTTTGTACTCTTTTTCCTGGTTCTGGTTTTATCCCATTGGTTTTTTAGAATCAGGTTTTAACGAGGCCATCAGGATAATCATCGTTTGGAGCCATATATATCTACTTTCACAGCTTTCCCAAACATTCTGTTGTACATAACTCTTTTATTCTTTTTAATCAATTTAACATTTCATAGAAAAAGGTAAAATATAAACTAAGTTAAAAAAAAACAAATAATGATAAAAAGAACTAACAACTACCATTCAAGTTTTTGTGAAATCTAAAATTTACAACAAAATCAAAATCTAAACAAAACCCAAAAACTAAAAACTAAAATCAAAAATCAAAAATCAAAAACCAAGAAACATTCATGGCCTTAACAGACATTTTCTCTCCTACATGCAAACTATCTTTTTCTCTATTTATACTCTTGTAATCTCTCAAAAAATATTATCCATCATTATAGTTAAGTGTTCTTCCTAAGTTTTGGATCATCTTGTTTGGCGTGTAATATCCAATCAACCCCTTTTGGTGTGTAATATCCAAAGAACTATCCGATCTCTTGGTGTGTAATATCCAATGATCATCCATAGTGTATCAGAAGTCTTTCGCAACTTCTGTGGTCCAATTCGATCCACGACTATCTGGTGAATCAAGGGCTTTTCCACATTGCTTGTATGTCATTCAATCCATTTTCTATCTATCTCTATTTTATTCTGTTTTTATTCATCTTCAAAGTGTCGGTTTTGAAGAGAATCACATCAATTATAAACTTAGATTACCATATGTCAATTTAATAAGCAAAATCATAATTTTGAAAACTTCAAGCAAATTGTAACAACAACAAATTCGTACACTAAGATGCTCATTATATAGAGGCAAGTAATTACGTTTTGGGTTATATATAAAAATCATATAATATATTATCTCTTTTACATTTTGAGAAAAAGCTAGACGTTGTTGCTTCCATAAGACCATAACTATAACGTGAAAGGGTTTTATCATAGAACATGTGTTATAATCCTTGTAAAATAGTCTTTTTTCCCCTCAATAAACTGAAATGTCAAAGTGATAATACAACAAAATAAATATAAACCATATGTCAAAGTGACAATACAACAAAAAAATATATACTAGTTTTACTAAAATGACTAAGAGATTTGTTTAGTCTTGAATACGTGAGAGGAGCCCAGCCAGTCATCCTAAAATCTAGGTATGATGGGAACATATTATATTTTGAGATTCATTTGACAATAGTTCTAGGTATGGAGTTGGATGAAAGAGAAGCTCATAATAAATTACATGAGGTAAAGTAGGCGGCTACAATGGAAATTTGATATTGCTCGGTTTTAACGCTTTATAGTATGTATTTATGCTTGCTATTTAGCATTATCTGAGTGTTTTCCTTGCATTTTTGGCATCATTTCATGTTTTAGAGGTGTCTAGGTCTTTTTGGAGCAAAAATATGTATTTCAGAGCAAATCATAAGAAACTGGCTAAGTTCGGAAGAAAGGATCGATCTCTTCATCTGTGAAATTCCATGAGAAATTTCACGATCGTTCTCTCTGGGAGAACAATCGTTCTTCTTGTACGTAGGCTTCAGCTTGATGAGAACGATCATTTTCTAGGGAACAATCGTTCTCATCAAGCTGAAGCCTACGTACAAGAAGAACGATTGTTCTCCCAGAGAGAACGATCGTGAAATTTCTCATGGAATTTCACAGATGAAGAGATCGATCGTTCTCTGTTAGAACGATCGTTCTCTACACTTGAAGAGATTTGAAGATTTTCTATTATTTGCACTCCAAGTACTCAAGCCTATCATGTTTTCCTATTTTATTTATATTCCTTTTCAGACTACAAAATCCTTTTAGCTAGGTTTTATTTTTTTAAGCTTTTACAACTTTGAGTTTTTAAAGAGAAACGGATCTGACACTTGTATTTGGAGAAGATTTCTGAACTTTGATTTTAATACTAATATCCATTATTATTTCATTGTTCTTGATTATGAATTTTTCAATTATGCTTTGTGTTTCCATTTCTATGTCTGAGTAGTTTATAAGTTAGATTTTAGGGTTTCTTAGAGAAACCAGGTTTGATTGTTAGGGTTTTATAGAAAGGATTGAATTTGTTAGGTTCTTAGTCTAGACTTTTTTTCAATGCATGAATTAGAATAGCTAACTAGTTCAGTGATAATAGAATTATGAACGCACATATATTTGGTTTAGAAGTATGATCTAGTCTAGATGAATATGTATTATTGCTTGCGAGAGTATTGTCTTGAATGTCCATGAAATTGTTGAATATGAACCTTAATGCATGGTTGAATTAGCTAGGACAAGACGAAAGTTTGTTTCTAGTAATTTAACCATAGAGTTTAATACCCTGAGAGGAGATTATTCTATTTGTTTTTTTTCATGTTGAGAACTATTTCAAAGTAAATTCTGTATGTTAACATGGACTTTTAAACCTGATAACCTGTGGAATTATCTATTTTCTTACGCTTTTTATTATTTGATTTATCTTCGTTTAACTTACTGTTATTACTTAAACTCAATGACAAACAATCTTCTTAATTTGTCTTTGCTTGATTCTATATTAATACTCAAAGTGTGCTTTCTGGTCTTTGTGGAATCGATCCAATCTGTGATATAGTGATTAGTTCTCTGCAGTGTAGATTTATGATTAAATCTTGAGCCTATAAGGATTTTGGCGTCGTTGTCGGGAACCAATACAATGCCTTTTAAGTTTTCTATAGAATTTATTCTAAGATCTTTATGTTTACAATACTAATGCTTTTTTCTTTTGATATCGTTTTTACAAGTGCGTGACCAGACAATATGTCAAATTCAAGGAATTGCTCAACCTCAGTAACACAGAACTCTTGAAGTTAGAACGCTCAAATCGCAAAGCAAAGAAGAACGCAAGCTCATCCAACACAATGGCTGACAAAGTTTGTCAAGAAGATCCACTCGGACCTGAAGGTCACAACAACGTGCTTCCTCCCCAAGGGGATAACAACTTGATACTCAACCTAGTGGGAGGAGAAAATATCAATCTAGTGCCACCAGGAAAACAACGAGCTTGTAATGGTAATCAGATGAGACCAAAATACATCCTTTAAAAAAATATGCAGGAACATGTCTTCAATCACCTAGCTCAAAACAGACCTCTAGTTGGGGACTCCTACAACACTGAAGCATTCTTTGCTAATCGGAATGCCATTCATCCTCGTCAACCTCAATGTCAGGACTTTTGATAGGTTCAGGATCCTAATCCTAAATCTACACTGCAGAGAACATATCTAAGTAGTATAGTATAGGGTCGAGTTCCACAAGGACCAGACAATACAACTTTCAGTTCAACGTCAATTCTAGCTAAGACGGTAATAAAGAGGTTGTTTGTTTTTCTAGTGATTGTAAACTAAATAGATGTGATTAAAAATGATTGTAAATCAACTAAAGAAAGCGTCAGACATTAGGAAATTCCACAGGTATTCAGGTTTGAAGCTCAGGTTAAAATGCAAGATTTAATATTGAAAATAGTTTTCGACATGAAAGACATATCTAGATTAATCTCTTCCTGGAGTATTATCATCATATATAAAATCTCGCATGTCTAATAATTCAATCAAGCATTAAGTTCAGATGTAATTTTTCATAGACATTCAAGACAACACTCTCGCTAAGCAAGAACATCTACTCATCTAGACTAGGTCGGACCTCTAAACCAAATCCCTTTGCGTTTATAAATCTAATATCAATGAAATAGGTGATCAATCTAATTCAAGCATTAAGAAAAAATCTAGACTAAGAACCTAACAATTTCAATCCATTATGTTAAACCCTAACTATCAAATTATGGTTTATCTGGGAAACCCCTAAAATCTAAAAATCCGACTACTCATACATAGATAAGCAAATCAAAAAACATAATTGAAGAAAACATATCAAAACCAAATCAATAAATAAAAATAGAAGAGTTCAGATGTCTTCTCCAAATACCAGGATGAGATTTTTCTCTCTGTAAAAAGCTCTGAATTCTAAAAGTGTGCGTTAAAAAGAAAATAAACCTAAGCCTAAGACTTTTATAGTTCTAAAAAATAAAAAATAAAAAATAATAAGTAAAACATGATAGGTCTTAAGTGCAAATTTGTAATTTGGCAAATCTTCAATTTTTTCGTGTGCAGGGATCGATCGATATGTTCATTAATCTGGATCGATTGATCTAAGAAAGGGATCGATCGATATGAATTTACGTAACTTCCCAGTGCATTTGGATCGATCTATCCATACATGGATCGATCAATCTCTTCCTTCGTGAAGCTTAGATAGAGCATATATTCAAAGGGATCGATCACTCCATATGCGTTTCGTCCGTTTGCACCTGAAATTTTCTGAAAATCATCATTTTCGCTCTAGAATGTCCCAAACACCTAGAAACATGAAAATATGCCAAATATACATAGAAAACACTCGAATAATGCCAAATAGCATGTATAAATACCCACTATAAGGCATTAAGCCCGAGTAATATCAACTACCAGCTTCCTTTCTACCTTATTCAGCTAATTCTCAGAAACCAATTCCACGGTTTACCCAATGAGCATCCCATGACAACAATGATAGCTTTGAGGAAATCTACATCACTACTCAACTCAATGGAGTCTTGATAGGTTCAGGTTTTAATTCCTAAAACTATACCGCAAAGAACAAATCACTATAGTATAGTAAAGGGTAGAATCCCACGAGGACCAGATAGTGCGACTTTCAGTTCTAAAATCGATTCTAGCTAAGACAGAAATAAAAGAGAAATTGTTTTCGAACGATTGAATATATAAAAGCAATAATTAAATATGAATGTAAATCAATAAACTGAAACGCTAGGAGATAGGGAAGTTCCACATGTATTCATGTTTGAAGTTCAGGTTGACAAGCAGGCTTAGTAAACAAAAATAGTTCCCAACTCAAAAGACGACAATAGACTAATCTCCTCCCAAAGTATTAGGTCCCTACAATATAATTGCTAAGAAATAAAGACTAATCTTCTCCCGAAATCTTAGATCTCTAAATTTAGACAATTAAATCATGCAGTGATTACATATTCGATATGTTCATATGCATCAAAGACAATACTCTCGCAAGCATAGACACTTATTCATCTAGACTAGGTCAGATTAAATAAACCAAATCCCTTTGTATTTATTAACCTAAAATCATGAAATAGGTGATCAGGCTAATTCAAGCATTAATAACAAATCTGGGCTAAGAACCTAACAATAGAACCTAACAAATTGAATCCATTAACGTCAAACCCTAGCTATCAAAACCTGATTTCCATGGGGAATCCCTAAAACCTAACAAGGAGACTACTCATACATAGCTAAGCAATCAACAATCACAATTAAAGAAGACATATTCAAAAACTAAATTCAATAAAATAGAAGAGTTTAGAAGTCTTCTCCAAACACAGGTTTACGGATTCGTCTCTCTCAGAAAAGCTCTAAAAGTTATGACTTCTCTATTGTGTGTAATATGTATAAAAACCCTAAGCTTTAAGCTTTTATAGTACCAAAGAAAAGAAAATAAATTAAAACCCAATAAGGAAAACCAATGATAAGTCTTTAGGAGGAAAACGTATTTTTGGAAATCTTCTAGTTTACTCGAGCATATGAATCGATCGATCTGACGTTCTTCTTCTTCAAGGATCGATCGATCTAAGGTAGGATCGATTGAAAATTTTTGGAAGTCTGAGGATCTTCTGGGTCGATCGATCGATTTACTTCCACACGTGCTGCACAATTTTCTTCTGTGAGACAGCTTGATCAGTCTTCAGTAAAATTGCCATAACTTTTGATTGCACAAATGGATTGACCTCAAATCACTTTCATATGAAAGATAACTCATGTGGCCATCTTGAGTCAAAATGTCAGCTCGATCAACCCATGGGAGAATCTTAAAAAATTGGAAAACTTTTGGCTCTTCTGTTGAACTCTGCTTCTGCATTTGTCAAATTGCATCCAATTTGTGCACAAATCCACCTTTTTGCTCCAGAACGTTCAAAACACCTAGAAACATGAAAATATGCCAAAACACAAGAGACGGAATAATGACTATAATAAAAATAAGTAGCTAAAATGAATAGTTCAAAAGAGTTTCAATACGTAACTGGGATAAGAGATCGGCTGGCTTCTAAATAACAACAGATCGATTGATCCCTAGACGAATAAGTCGATCTCTAAAAACGTTTTAAAAGTTTCATGAAATTTCTTGAAACATTTCTTAAACTCACAACTAAAAATTAATAGGTTAGTAAACTAAATAGGACTGACTCAAAACAAAAACCAAATAAAACGAAAAATCAAATCAGTGGGTTGCCTCCCACTTAGCGCTTTATTTAACATCAAAAGCTAGACAAACTTACCTTTTATGCTGAATCTAAATCAGCACCAATAGAGGAAATAGAGCAACCATCCACCTCTGAGATCTGTAACTTCAGCACTTTACCCATCGCTGCCTTTTTGAAATCTATTCCCTTGTCCTTAAGATCTGGAGCAACGAATTTTTAACCTTGGAGAAAGGTTTTGGAAAACCCTTACTCTTTACTCTATACTCGACCACTTCTTCGCTCAATGACTTAGGAATCAAAGTCAAATGAGTGTTCTTTTTGACCTCTTTCAAATTCCCTTCACCATTGCTTTCGTCCTTTGAAAATGGTTCTGGAGCACCTTTAACCTTTTCTTGATTAGTCAAACCCAGCTCGGTATTCTCATTGATCTTCTTCAAGTTAATCTTACCCCTTTTCTTGACTCTTGGGGTTGAACCCTTGATTGGAATGTGAGATTCCTTGTGCAAGACTTTGACATCAGAATCCTTGGATTCAGCTGGACAAGTCTGCGTTGCTTTTACTTCTCTGCTCATGATGATCCTTGATGTAGGGATGTAAGGTACTTCTGGATAATAGTATGTTTACTTGATATTCATGACATTGATGCGCTTATTGGGCACATGCATCAAACTCCTATAGATGCTAGGAAAGGTCTTCCCAGAACTAGTGACCCTTTTGAATTTGCATTTGTTTCAAAGATATGGAAATCATTAGGAACTATGCAATCCCCAACTTGTACCATCACATCAGACACAAAACCACTTGAAGATACAATAGAGTTGTTAGCTAATGCAAAAGACATCCCTGATGGTCTGATATCTTTTAGTCCCAGCTTTTCAGTGACCAATTTAGACATGACGTTAACATTAGCACCAGTGTCACATAGCGATTCCTTGAAGAGAACTCCTTTGACCTTAACTGGAATTATGAATTCACATGGATCTTCTAACTTTCAAAGTGTTCTGAGTGGAAGGAATTGGTGAGAAACCTCGTCATAGTACATATGTTCTTCATTAGAAGTCTGAGGTTTATTCAGGCATGAGATATGGACTTTTGCAAGTTGTTTTGAAGGTGATGCAGGCTGCAGAGGGTGATCGATCAATCCATGAGTGGATCGATCGATCTCTTTATTTTTCGAAATCAATTATGATTGGATCGATCGATCCTGGTTGAATCGATTGATCTCTTTTTCCGGGAGCTTCTGTTTCAGATGGATGGATCGATCGAAAGTCTCTGGAAGTTTACGTAATTTTGGATCGATCGATCTCTAACTCTGAATCATTTCTGAAACGTCGAAAATCTGCAGATTTTTCAAACTCATCTTACTTTTCACCAGAATTCGAGTTTATGGCCTTGCAATATCCCTTAGGATTGTCTTCAACCTTTCTAGGTAAAACACCAGCTTGTCTCTTAAATGCTTATGAAGTTTGAGCTACTTGTATATCCAGCTTCTTCACATGAGTAGATAACGACTCGAATTTGTTGTTCAAGTCATTATACATGCTATCCAACTTCACATTCAGGTTCTTTATATATTGTTGTTGAATTTCCAAAATCTACTTCAGCATTAACTCTATCTTCTTTTCTTATTGAACCTAAGGTTGAGCTGCTTGTTGGCAACCAGGTTGAGAGGCTTGTTGAAAACCACCTGATTTCTAGCCAAATGATTGTCTAGACTTCTGCACAAAGGTGTTTTGCTGGGGACGAAATGATTGATCTTGAGGATTTGCAACATTTGTACCCCTCCAACAGAGATTACCTTTGTTGTAACCTAGATTGTAGCCTTGATTGTAGAATCTTTGGCCTTGGCTTTTGATATAGTTCACCTCTTCTATGTTCTCAGGTCAGTTGATAGCAAAGCAATCAGCTTCAACCTTCTCCACATCCTCAGCAAAACTGACATGCTTCTCATTTTGTTTCTTGTGAAACTAAGAAAGAAGCTCTTTTACCTCTGCAATTTCAGAAGAATATGAACTAGATGACTGTACTCTTCGATCATAGTCAGGACAGTGGTTGCTGTTGCTAGCAGCAAGGTTGTCAATCAGCTTATAGGCTTCATTCACGGGTTTGGTCATGAAATCGCCGTTGTTGGCTGTGTCAAGAGAGAGCTGATATTTTTGATCGATGCCTCTACAAAATGTGTTGAGGAGGTTCAGCTAAGAAAATCCATGATGGGGAAAATCCTGAAGGTACTCTTTAAACCTGTCCCATGCTTCATAAAAAGATTCCACCAGACCTTGCTGAAACTGAGGAATCTTGCTTCTCATATTATTAGTTCTGGTGGAGGTGTAGAAGTGATTTAGAAACTTGGCTTTACACTCATCACAAGTCTCTATGGAGTTAGCGGGCAACAACTTAAGACATCCGAGAGCTCTATCAACAAGAGAGTGATTGAAGAGCTTACAATGCATGAAGTCTTTAGAGACTCCATTTGAGTTGAGTTGTGCTGCAGATGTTTTCAAAACTATCGATGTGGTCCATAGGATGCTCAGTAGAAAAACCATGAAACTAGTTTTGCCTTAGTAACTGAATAATCTGAACGGGAACTGGAAGTCATGTCTCTGAGGCAGGCGATGGTGGAGAGCATTCCTATTGACTAGGAAAGCTTCAGGGTTGTTGAAATCGTCAACTAGTACCCTGTTTTGGCGAGGTAGGCGGTTTTGAATCAATTCTGGCGTTTCTTCCTCACCATTACCGCCATTACCGCCGCCTTCATTGGCGTTTATAGCTCCTGGTTTGTGTTTCCATCTTGTTGTCCCGACGACACTTGATTGTCGTTTCCTCTTTGTTGGTTGAGCGCCAAGTACTGTATCTGTTGCAATCCAGGAGGGTTTTGGACATTTTGAATTACGGGAATGATCGGATTATGAATAATGTTGTCAGCTATTGTTGTGGATGAACTAGCGCTTCTTCAAGTTTTCTGGTTTGAACGTTCTATTTTTGCGAGTTCTTCGTTAGTTAGTTAGGTTGAGCATTTCAGATGATTTTCCAGATCTTCTGGTCATGCACCTGCAAAAAAAAAAAACAAGAAGAAAGAACGAGATTAGTTCTAAAAAATAAAAATCCAAGACAAGACTTTAAGCAAAACTTAAAAGGCACAATTGGTCCCCGAAAACGGCGACAAAAATTTGGTAGGTTTAGGTTTTAATTCCTAAAAGTACAATGCAGAGAACAAATCACTATACTATAGTAAAGGGTCGAATCCCACAAGGACTAGACAGTGCGACTCTCAGTTCTAAAATCGATTCTAGCTAAGACAGTAATAAAAGATATTTTTTTTGAACGATTGACAATATAAAAGCGATAATTAAAAAAGAATGTAAATCAATAAACTAAAACACTAGGCGATAGGGAAGTTCCACATGTATTCAGGTTTGAAGTTCATGTTGACAAGCATGATTAGCAATTGAAAATAGTTCCCAACTTAAAAGACGACAATAAACTAATCTCCTCCCGTAGTATTAGATCCATACGATAGAATTTCTAACAAATAAAGACTAATTTTCTCCCAAAATATTAGATCTCTAAATTTTGACAATTAAATCATGCAGTGATTACATATTCGATATGTTCATAAGCATCAAAGACAATACTCCCGCAAGCAAAAGACACTTATTCATCTAGACTAGGTCAGATTAAATAAACCAAATCCCTTTGTATTTATTAACCTAAAATCATGAACTAGGTGATCAGGCTGATTGAAGCATTGATAAAAAAATCTAGACTAAGAACCTAACAAATTGTATCCACTAACGTCAAACCCTAAATATCAAAACCTGATTTTCCTGGGAAATCCCTAAAACCTAACAAGGAGACTACTTAGACATAGCTAAGTAATCAACAATCACAGATAAAGAAGACATATTCAAAAACCAAATTCAATAAAATAAGAGAGTTCATAATTCTTCTCCAAATACAGGTGTCGGGATTCGTCTATCTCAGAAAAGCTCTAAAAGTTATGAATTCTCTATTGTGTGTAATATGTCTAAAAACCCTAAGACTTAAGCTTATATAGTACCAAATAAAAGAAAATAAATTAAAACCCAATAAGGAAAACCAATGATAAGTCTTAAGGACAAAAACGTCTTTTTGGAAATCTTCTAGTTTACTCGAGCATAGGGATCGATCCATCCAGGTGTGGATCGATCGATCCAGGTGTGGATCGATCAATCTGACGTTCTTCTTCTTCTTCAAGGATCGATCGACTAAGGTAAGATCGATTGATCCAAATTTCCGTAAGTCTGAGGATCTTTTAGATCGATCGAACTACAGAAGGTCGATCGATCTACTTCCACACGTGTTGCACATGTTTCTTCTTCAAGACAGCTTGACCAATCTTCTGTAAAATCGTCATAACTTTTGATTGCACCAATGGATTAACCTCAAATAACTTTCATATGAAAGCTAACTCACGTGGCCATCTTGAGACAAAATATTAGCTCGATCCATCCATGGGAGCATCTTCAAATATTGGAAAACGTTTGGCTCTTCTGTTGAACTTTGCTTCTGCATTTGTCAAATTGCATCCATATTGTGCACAAATCGACTTTTTTGCTCCAGACCATCTAAAACACCTAGAAACATGAAAATTTGTCAAAAACACAAGGAAAACACTCGAATGGTTCCAAATAGCAAGTATAAATACCCACTAAAAGGCATCAAAATCGAGTGATATCAAGTCTCAAAAGATTTCATGTTGTGCAAGCCCTTCAATCACTCTCTAGTTGAGAGAGCACTTAGGTGGTTGAAGACCTTACCTGCTGATTCTATTAAACCTTTGGAAGATTGCAGGACCAACACTCTACGAAGCAAGATCTCTGGGTTTCAGCAAGGTCTTCTAGAGTCCTTGTTTGAAGCTTGGGAGCGATTTAAGGAGAATCTCCATGCGTGCCCCCATCATGGTTCTCAGACTTGAGTCTCCTCGACACATTTTATAGAGGAGTAGATCAGAAGTACCAACTTTCATGGGATACACCTAGTAATGGTGACTTCATGACTAAAGCTGTCTCAAATGCCTATCAGCTGATATTAAACCTCGCTGCAAAAAACAACTACCACTACCTAGACTTCGAGTGAAGAAACATGGGAAAAACCTCTGAATCCTCTGAACTTGTAAAAGTAAAAGGACTGCTTACTCAGCTTCTCAAGAGTCAAAACCAGAAATATGTCAGTTTTGCCAAAAATGTAAAAGCTGACTGTTTTGCTTTCCAATAACAAGAAAATGAAGGTGCCGAAGAGGAAGTGAGCTACATTAATAGCCAATGTCAAAAGGTGTACAATTAAGTATACAACAAGACTCATACCAACCTCTCTTGGAGGAGCAACAATGTGGAGAATCCCCATGGTCAAGTGTATCCAACTTAGCTAAAGACTTTCGTGCAAAATTCTGGAAAATCATTTGGTCAGAACTCAGGTGGTAGTGGTTTCCAAGGGAATAAAAATATAAACTTTTTGAAAAACTCAAGTTCAGGTGGTTTTCAAAAGAGCTCTTAGCCTGTAGTTCAACAAGCACCTACACGTCAAGCTCAGCAAGACAACAAGATGGAGATGATTCTCAAGAAAATCTTGGAAGGGCAACAACAATTTTTGAAAGAAACATCAATGAGTTGAGCCATAAATTCGAAGCACCCTACACATGCTAAACATTTAAATACTCAAGTTGCTCAAACTGTAGAAGTTGTCAAAAGACCAATTGGTTTTCTACCTGGGAAATTTGATGCTAATCCCTATAATCAAGAATTTATGAATGCTATCACATTGAGAAGTGGTAAAACCTTACCATATGCTAAAGGGAAAGAACAAAATGTCAAAGGTCTTGTTGAGGAAGTTAACAATTTTGCACAAGATGCAGATTTTTGGAAATTCAAAACTGATGCAAACACGATTGCACGATCGTTCTCAGGGAGAACAATCGATCCTCAAAGCTCCGAAGAAAGAGAACGATCATTCCAGATGATCAAAAACCTCCAAGGACAAATGAACGATCGTTCTCATTCAAAACGATCATTCTAGATCAACAAGAAGAAGGCTCTAACACAGCAGAACGATCATTCCCTGCTGGAACAATCATTTCCTACGAGAATGATCGTTCCCCAACCAGAGATAGAGACAATTCCTATTTGTGTCTACAAACCCACTGTGCCTTATCTTGTTAAGCCTAAGAAGTCTAGGAAAGATCTTGAAGATGAAAAATGCCAGGAGATGGTTACTAAGTTGAATGTCAGACTCCCATTTGCTGATGCTTGTCATATGATTCCATCTTTGAGAAAATATGTTGAAAGCATGCTCACATGAAAGATTTATTTGGAAGAAGGTGCGATGATGATTACTGAGGAGTATAGCTCAATCTTACAGAACCGCATGCCTAAGAAGCTTGGAAATCCGAGAAGCTTTGTTCTATCAGTTAAGATTGTTCTATCATTTGATATTGGAGACATCACTTTTGAAAGATCTCTCTGCGATTTAGGATCAAGTGTGGACCTTATGAATTTCTCAGTAGCTAAGAGGTTGAGTATGAAAGATATCAAAGGAAAAAAGATCTCACTGGTTCTAACTGATCGTTTTATGAAGTATCCCGTAAGAGTTCTTGAAAACCTACATGTGAAGATTGGGTCAGATTATGTACCAACAAATTTCATGATTCCGAAACTTGGAGAAAAACCCGAAGACCCTCTGATCTTGGGAAGACATTTTTTGGCTACTGCTCGTGCTATCATTGATGTAAAGAAAGGCAAGATCGGTCTTCATTTTGGTGATATGGTGATGAATTTCAACCTAAAGAAGTTATGAGGAAACCATCCTTTGATGTCAAATCTTTCTGGATTGATACAATTACAGAGGCTGCAGAGGGAGCTGTTGATGATTACCTTTTTGATGATCCTTTAGAGATTACATTAACTAACGTTACTAATGAGCATGTTCCCTTTTTTGATGAAGTTTCAGGTTACATCAGGTTAGTTGACTCTAGGAGAAGGATAAAGGATACCAGAGATCATATGGCATTAGTGGAGACAATTGAGGAGTCATCACCTAAATCGTACCTTGTGCTCATTGAATATCCATGGAGCGAGCTGAAAGCTTTAAAGCTAGAGCTAAAAACCCTCCCAGCAGGGCTAAGGTACACGTTTCTAGGTCCTAATTCTACATACCCTATGATAATCAATGTTGACTTGAACAATGTAGAGACTGCTTTGCTTCTTAGTCAATTGAAAAAGTATCGTAGAGCTCTAGGTTACACTTTAGATGATATCATAGGGATTTCATCAGATTTGTGCATGCATAGCATACATTCAAAAATGAATCTAAGACTTCTATAGAATGTCAGAGACGTTTGAATCATAATTTGAAAGATGTTATTAAGAATGAGATCATGAAACTTTTAGATGTAGTTATCATTTATCATATTTGTGATAGTAATTGGGTTAGTCTTGTGCATGTAGTTCCTAAGAAGGGGGCATAACAGTTGTTAAGAATGATAAGAATGAGTTGATTCCAACTAGAACTGTTACAAGTCATAACATGTGCAATGATTATAGGAAATTGATTGTTGAAACTTGCAAATATCATTTCCTTTACCTTTTACTGATTTGATGATTGAGAGATTAGCTAACCACCCTTACTACTGTTTCTTAGATGGTTATTCAGGTTTCTTTCATATTCCCATTCACCTAGATGACCAGGAGAAGATCACATTCACATGTCCATTTGGCATATATGTTAATCGAAAAATTCTTTTTGGACTGTGCAATGCACCATCTACTTTTCAGCGCTGCATGATGTCTATCTTTACCGATCTAATTGAGGAATCATGGAAGTATTCATGGAAAATTTCTCAGTCTATGGATCTATCTTTGATATTTCTTTTGCTAATTTGTGCAGGATTCTACAGAGATGCGAGGAGAAACACTTGGTTCTCAACTGGGAAAAATGCCACTTCATGGTGGCTAATGGGATTATGTTAGGACACAAATTTTCTGAGAAAGATATTGATGTTGATAGAGTTAAGATTTAGGTTTTGACTAACTTGCAGGCACCCAAATTTGTAAAAGATGTTCACAGCTTTTTAGGTCATGCATATTTCTACAAGAGGTTAATTCATCACTTTTCAAAGATTGCTCAACCTAACTAGGCTAATATGCAAGGAAGTCTAAGTTCAGATTTTGACGATGAGTGCCAAGCTGCATTTCTAGCGATTAAAGGGGCCTTAGTGAGTGCTGTGATAGTCCAACCATCTGATTGGGAGCTACCTTTTTAGGTGATGTATGATGCTAGTGATTTCGTTGTGGGAGCTATTCTTGGAAAGCGAAAAGATAACACGCTTCATGTAATATACTATGGCCCAAGGACTCTAGATGATGCTTAATGCAACTATGCAACAATTGAGGATTTACTAGCAATTGTCTTTGCTTTTGAGAAGCTTAGATCGAACCTAGTGGGGTCCAAAGTAGTAGTTCACACCGATCATGCAACTTTGTGGTATATCCTTAACAAAAAAGGTGTTAAACCCCGATCACTGTGTTATATTTGTTTTTATAGGAATTTGACTTGGAGATCGAAGACAAGAGAGATGTAGAGAAGGGAGTTCCAGACGACCTTTCCTGACTTAGGGCATCTCCAAAAGACACTCTATAACTTCAAAGCTGAAGTTTTTTCTCCTCCAAAGAAACACTTAAAAATTTCAAATTTGAAATGTTACTTTCTCACACTTCAAATATGAAGTGATTACTTTCTCACACTTCGAATTTGAAGTGTCACCTTTCTATTACATTTTAGTCCCTAGATTTATTTATTTAATATTTTTAAGTTGTATAATTATTATTTTGGTTTCAACACTTTTATGATTTATTTTAAATGTATACTAAGTTGTGCATCTTATATTTAGAAACATATAAATTAAATTTATAATATTAAAATATGATAAATATCACATATCATTAATATTTTTTAAAAAAACATCAAGGAAATATAATACAAAAGAGAACAATAAAAAAAGAATGCATAAAACACAAATTTTATCCAAATAAAAATATCACAAATTTTACCCAAATAAAAATATCACAACAAACGTGCCTTTGGAGTTCTACAATCTAAGTTTGCAATTATAACAAGATTGTCACGTTACTGGAAGAAAAAAATGTTGCATGATATAATGACAGCTTGCATTATAATGCATAACATGATAATAGATGACGAACGTGATATCAACGCACCCATACGAGATGCAAGATTAGCACCCGAGCCAACTATAAAAATGGAAACAAATGAACATGCTCGATTTCAACAATTTCTATCTCATAATTTGGTGATAAAAAAATAAAGAGACTCATATATCACTTTGAAATGCATTGATCGAGCATATATGAGAGTATTATGGGAATAATGCTAATTAATAATTTGATATTTGAATTTTTTATGATGTTATTGGTATGTTTTCTAATAATTATGTTATTTATATTATAATTTAATGTCTTAGTAATAAATATTGCACGTTATAATTAAATGATGGATGTTTTATATTTTTGTATAAAATTATATAATTGTGAATAAAAATAGAGTAATTTTGTGAATTGAGTACTTTTTGTTCTTTAATTTGAAAAATAGGTACTTTTGTTTTTTAATTTGGAAAATAGGTACATTTTGTTTTTTATTTGCAAAATAGGTATTTTTGTTCATTCACACGTAGCATTTATCATTCACAAAAACAATACATCATTCACATAAATCATTCATCATTCACACAAGACAATTCATCATTCACAGAAACAATTCACATTCATCATTCACAAACAATTCATCATTCACGAAACCAAAAAGTACCTAAATACAAAGACTTTTATAAAGTACCCTTTTAGCAAATTATAAAACTTTTTAGTACCCTATTACCCAATTTTCTCATAAAAATATGGACCATATTGTAAAATACACACTTTTGACAGTTCAAATTTGAAGTGTTGCCTTTGGAGGAAAACACATGACACTTCAAATTTGAAGTGTCCTTTTGGAGATGCCCTTAGAGTGGAGGATGACGTACCCATAAATGTTATCTTACTTGAGGAACATTTGTATTGATAGGCTTAGAATTTAATCATAGTCTATTACTGCAGAGAACAGTTCAAAGTAGTAAAGATAGGGTATCGAACCACAGAGACCAGAGTGCAACGATCAATTTATAAGTCGAAAATGGCTAAAGCAAGAATAATAGATTGTTGTAACGAATCCAAAACAGTAATTAAAAAGCGGTTTAAACTTATAATATAAAAACGTCAGGAATTAGGGAAATTCCATAGGTATTCAGGTTTAAAGTTAAGTTAACATGCAGGATTTTAGATTGAAAATAGTTCTCAACATGAAAGACGAATGCAGCTTAATCTCCTCTCGGAGTATTAAACNAATTAGGGAAATTCCATAGGTATTCAGGTTTAAAGTTAAGTTAACATGCAGGATTTTAGATTGAAA
>OVBE01003120.1:0-27958 GCA_900406425.1 Iberis pinnata
TCCGGTAATGCTTATTTATATAATTTTTATTACGTTATTACTATTGTTATTTCTTATCATTGTCTAAAATTAATACATGGATAAACACGCTTTATGTTTTTTCGGTTTTAAACAAAACAATTTATTCGCAATCGTTCTATTTAAAATGCGAGATTATTAAAATATATAAAACAATTTAAACTCTTCAATATTATATCGTATTTTATTTACGAGATTATTTACGTATCTAAAATTAATATATATATAAATTTAATGATTAATATATTTAATGATTTCTATGCGGGTGCATGCTAATTTCTCAATCATCGTTGTTTCTTTATTCAATTGTAGTTTCCTTTTAGATTTGATTTCCTCTTCTGTATGATACTAGGTCATACGAAAGAATACTATTAGTTTCTTTAAATGTTTTTTGCAATGGTTTCTGAATCCTAACTTTATGATTTATGAACTTGATGGTGCTTAAAATGACTAGCAAGAGGTGATTTAGATTAAATTCACGTTTTTTTATTCAATCAAGATGAATCTGATCACCTATCGTCTTCTTTTTGTGTACAATCAAGAGGCAATGCTATTATTGTTGTGTTTCAGCATGTAAGATAAATTAGATGATCTGAGCTTCTTCTCTTTCCATGGCATCTCTGTGAAGCACATTTCTATTCAATTCTCAATTTCATCCATGCATAACACAAGCTTGCTATGCTGGCACCTTTATTGACATGGCTACTTAAATTCACAGGAGTTTATGAGCTTGTCTGTTGGATCTTTATCTTTCAAAACAGCATTGAAAATGGGTATGTAAGTTTGACACAACTCGATGTTAAATTTCTAATAATTATCATTTTAGTGAATAGAAAATAAATCTTTTTCGTGCGCAGTTGTTGTAATTGCAGATAATTTGTGCCTGATATTAAACAAGGAAGCACTCCAATAGCTCAAATATTTTATCGAGAAGGCTAGCTACAACTACAAGAAGCAATTTATAGCTATTGTTTTGGCCAAAACACATAATTTATAAAGGTATTGGATCCCGACTGTTGTTGGAATGGATGTTGCAACATTTGAATTCTACTACTCGAATTTCAACGAAATGGTGGAACTTCTTTACTTGTTAACCCCATCTAGGGGCGGATCTAGAACAATAATTAGTGTGGGGCATAACCAAAATTTATATTTATGTACACACAAAAAAAAGAAAAACAAAAAATAACATAGGTGAGGATTGAATTCTCCACCTTTGAAAAATTATAATTCACTTTAACCAACCAAGCTAATAACTCAATTTAGTATATGGCACATGCCCCAAATTTTATACATGTAGATTCGCCCCTAACCCCATCTACTTAAGGATTAAATGCAAGAACCATGCTTTCACTTCTAGCTGCAACTTTATTTGTTTATATGCATAAAATGATGTTTCTTAGATGATTTGTGGAGACATTCCTTTTTTTTTCTTTTTTGAGTATGTACTTATGTCGATATTTAGCCAGGATGATCGGGAGCATTATGTTGAAAATTGTGGGTCATAAACTCCAAGGTACTTTCCGTTGTTTGTCAAGTAGAAATATGTTATTATCATATTTTTTGTCTTCTTAAGAGTTCTCCCCCTCTCTCTTTTTACGATGTTAATATGTTTCTTGCATTCTATTCTTCTTACACATTGTTAAGTTATAAATTTCTATTCCAGAATGAGTTACTAACTAAATATATGGTGAACATGATAACCAAATCAGATATGAAATTGTGAATATTGAGGCATTGAAGATGTTTGATACTGATGACAGCTTCATTATTGACTTACCAGTTTGTTTTTCTTTTTTAAGTTGCCATAAAAAAGTTCCAAACAATCATTTAGAGTATTTTATATTCTACATTGCTAATTTGGGTCTATTTCTACAAGAAACATCTTTGAGTGGTAGAACCAGGTTGATACCATAAGAACATGTCAAAAGTGAAAACAAGAAGGACAAGGTTGTGTCGATGTGTCTTCGCCGAAAGTTTTGGTCTTGTGATGGCTGGGTGACAGTGTAAATCTAGGGTCAGTTGGTCGTCAGCGAGCTTGGATGACAAGCTCTGCAACCGATGGTGCGACCGTGCTCCTTCGAGTATGTTCTTCACCCTCCGCTGGCATTGTGGTGCTCCTATCCCTTTTCATCTGCTTCGTCTGGTGAAGATACACCACTCTCTCTCTTCCTCCTCGCATCTTTGTTGAGTGTTGACCGAGCTTTGTCCTGGTCCTTTCAACCTCATGAGTATTGTGATCCACTTCTTTTTTGGGGTGGTGCGTCATGAGCCAAGGTTAGTACCTAGGTAGTGTTTTGATCATTGGGTTTTGGTTTGTTGGTGTGGCTCTTGTACAGAGTCGGTCTTAAGGCCAAACATATCAAGCACGAGCTTGCGGTCCATTTTTATTTTCAAAATTTTTGTTTAAGAACCGGCCTATTCTAAAACTTTTAGTTTAAGAATCGGTCTATTTTTTCATTTTAAACTGCAGTGTTTAAAATTTCATGACCGGCTCTGCTCTTGTATAGTTGTATGTATTGTATTTGGAGTTTTGTTTCTTCATATTATGTTTCGGCAGTAAAAGTTTAGTTAAAGTTCAGTTATGCGTCATATATACATGTTCAAATGATATATCAAGAGTATTGGTTGATTTTTCAAATAATAGTGTAAACGATATGGTAAAATTTATTTAATAACCAAATACAAAAATAGACAAAAATAGCTTTAATTTTGGTGACAATGTTATATCGTATTCTAAAGTTTTTAATTTATAATATACATATGTAAAAAAAATTGCTACTTAAAAAATATGATATATGAAACATTATTTACAAATAATATTACATTATATATATTCTTTTTTACGGCATTTTATTATACTCCCTCTCTATCAAAATAATTGATTTTTAAAGTTTTCGCACATTGTTTAATAAAACACAAAAACATTATTTAATATATCTTTTTCTATATAAACAACATTAATTATAGCTAATATAATCAATCAAAAATTTTCTATAGAATATTAATGATATATAACTTTAAATTTTTGCATAGAAACCGAAGACATTAATTAATTTGAAACAAATTTCTTTTTCTAAAACATCAATTATATTGATACGGAGGGAGTATGTTTTTATACAAATGAATAGAGATATTATTGAAACTTACCGGTAATTTAGACAAAAAGAGCATTTTGGACAAAAAAAAATACAAAATGACTTAGAAAAAAGTTTTTGTAACTTCGGACCATTCAATTTAATACTGATTAATATATAATTCATCGAAAACTATTTGAAAACTACTCCTATGCTCATAAACAAAATGTTCCAAATGTTTCTATAAATTGTTGCTTCCACTAGACTATATATATATACATTGTAGGATATAGTAATATTCTATTACATTGTGTCAACCCTGATTTTGAAAATGATAAATATGATTTCACGAGGTGATTACGTGGACTATCTAAATGATAACATAGTATATTATTTATATAATTTATAGTAAATTGAAAGATAATAACCTACGCATCGCGCGGAAAAAAAAAACTAGTAATCTAAAAAAACTAAAACTTCACGTTAATGACATACTCAAACTTACATGAACTTAACACCTAAAAACTGATTGACCAACTCAGAAAAACTCAAGTGCAATTCGAAACTCGCTAGAAAATCTAGAACAAGTACCCAAAATCTGGAAACGCAATGACACGGATTTAATACCATCTCAAAGGTTTAAATAGCAAAAGCTAGATTTCCAAGATATAAACCAGAAGATCGTCAAAACCCACCAATCTTCGAGAAATAACAGAGTTAACGACTTGTAACACCAAATAACAACTGGCACATGCAAAACATCTCAACCAAATTCTCATGATAGAGAGAAAGAGCGAAACCTTAACAATCTCCCGAAAATTTGAACCAGAAGAAGGTTGGAGAGACGACTGAGGAGATCGACAATAAACAACAATCCAAAGAAGCAAATAGAGCAAATAGAATCTAGAAATTCAAATCAGACAGCTTACAGGACAAGAATCAAGTAAAACGGTGAAAATAGCCCATGGAACCACTGGTGGATCTAGACTAAAAATTTGTCTGGGCACAAATTAAAACTTATTTCATAAATAATTAACTCAAAATTCATGATAATAATTATTACCAAAAATAATATAAATAAATATAATTTATTGCCTAATATAATATAGATTTTGAAGCAAACTAATTTTTAAAATTTGTATTCATTTGTACTAAATTATTTTAAATATACTCACACATAATCTAAATATTCAAAATAGTTTAATATAAACATTCATAGTTACAATATACAATAACAACTTCAAAATATAAATATAATTAATGAATTTAATAATATTAAAATAATATAATCTAAAATATAAAATAAATTCAAATTAAGTTATATAGATGAAAAATCAATATAAAGATGAAGTGAACAATTATTTTTACATATACAAACATTTGGTTCTAAATCTATCAACAGAGACTGGATTAATTGAGACAATATACGAAAAACGTACTCAAAGTACATTATTTGTTGCATAAACATTTAGTACAATATTAATAGCATCAACGTAAGTAATTGGATATTTGAACATTAGGTATACTATTGTGTGTAGATAGTATTTTTTGGTCAGAAGTCTTAGAAAAAAGAAAGTATAAGGTAAAAGGAAGAAAAGAAAAAAAAAAAAGTTGTCCACTTCATCCATCTCTCGAGGTGGAACTCCTTATTACCGTTTTATCATACCTCTAATTAATGTATCTTCCATTTCTGTATATTGTATTACCTTTTATGTCTATATCCTAGATTTTGACCTAATTTCTTTGCTTTTCTTTTTATTTTCTTCTCTTCTCTTCTTCATCTCTGTTTCTTTCTTACCAATGTCTTCTATGTCTGACAATCAAACATCTGCTGAGAACACAATGGTGTTCAATGCTGCAAATCCTCAAAACACGCTGATCAATGTTACTATGAAAAATGTAACAAAATTGACAAACCAGAGCTACCTCATGTGAAGTAAACATGTACAAGCAATTTTTGAAGGACATGAGCTTCATGGTTTTCTCAAGGAATCATCTGCTGTTTCTGAAACTATATCAGGACCCAATGGAGAAAGTGTTCCAAATCTTGCATTTCCACCTTGGCGTCGTCAAGATCTTCTACTGTACAGCTCTTTAACTAGAGCTATTTCTATGGCCATTCAACTAGTGGTTTCAAGTGCTGTCACAATAACTGATGTTTGGTCTCTTCTCGCTTTAACGTTTGGGAAACCTACCCGTGGTCTTTTAAAACAGCTTAAGCTGCAAATAGAATCATGTGTGAAAGGCAACAAACCATCACTGAATATCTACCGATTATCAAAGCAAAGGCTGATGACTTAGCTCTCATGGATAAGGCTATGGATCCTGAAGATCTTCAAGAACATATTCTAGCAGGACTTGGAGAAGAATACAAGCCTGAGATTGATGCTATCAATGGCCATGAAACCACTGTTCCATAAATTGAACTTCATGAGCGATTATTGAACAAGGAAGCTATGATTATGTCTACTGAATCTGATTCTGCAGTTCCAATTGTTGCTAATGCTGCAGATGCTAGGTCACGACAATAGTGGAGAAATCAGGGCCCATATCAGAACTCTAACAATCAGGCTCAACACTCTCGCAATTCCAGTGGTCGGTCTAATAATAACAACAACAACATAGGCCATTACAAACCGTATCTTGGCCGTTGTCAGGCATGTGGCACTACTGTACACTCAGAAAAGTACTGCCCAAAGTTCAAGATTGTTTGTGGCTCGGGAATGCCTCAACAATGGTCCTCTCCGATGCCACAGTGGACTACTCTGCGTTCACATTGGGCACCTCGTGCTAATCCAACTCTCTTGTCGGATAATTCTACATGGTTGATGGACTCTGGTGCTTCGCATCACATGACGGCTAACCTCAGAAATCTCTCACTTCACTCTCCATATCATGGAATGGATGATGTAATGTTGGGTGATGGGTTTGGTCTTCAAATTTCTTACACTGGTTCAACTTCTATCCCCACTTTTACTCGACCTTTTTCTTAAATAATGTCTTATGTGTTCCATCCTTAGCAAAAAATCTAATCTCTTTTTTCAAAATTTGTATCACTAATAATGTCGTTGTAACCTTTGCTTCGACCTATTTTCAGGTGAAAGACCTTATCACGGGGGATCTTCTGCTGAAAGGCAAGCCTAAGGGCGACACAAATGAATGGCCGACCAAAAGCTCTTCTAAGTCACCATCTATTGCTTTTGCTTCTAGTATTCGAACTTCTTTAGTTGATTGACACTCTTGTTTAGGCCATCATTCTTTTTCTATTTTGAAAACTATTGTTGCTGCTTTTGCTTTATCCGTTTCTTCAGACAACTTGCTAGCTACTCCTTGCAATGCATGTTCTACTCATAAGATGCATAAGTTAAAGTTTCATTTATCCTCGATTCAATCTAAGCAACCTCTTGATATTGTTTTCTCTGGTGGTGGACCTCTTCTATTCTTTCGTTTGATGGATATAAATATTCATATTTGTTGATCACTTTACTAGGTATACATTGTTGTATCCATTAAAGCAAAAATCTCATGTCTTCCAAATTTTCCCAAAGTTTAAAGCATTAGTTGAAAATCAATTTCAATGTAAGCTTAAAACATTATTCTCTGATAATGGTGGTGAATATATAGGTTTAGCTCATTACTTAGCTACTCATGGCATCTCACATTTAACATCTCCTCCTATACACCTGAGCATAATGGCATAAGTGAAAGGAAACATAGACATATTGTTGAAACTGGAATGTCCTTACTAGCTCATGCTTCTGTCCCTCGATCTTTTTGGCCTTATGCCTTTGCAACTGCAGTTTATTTAATAAATAGAATGCCTACACTGGTTTTGCATCTAAAATTACCATTTGAATGCATGTTTAAATCAGATCCGAATTATCAAAATTTGAAAATTTTTGGGTGTCTCTTTTTTCCATGGTTAAAACCCTATAATTATCATTAACTTGATGCTAAATCGACTTCCTATGTTTTCCTTGGATATCCAAACACTCAAAGTGCATATAACTGTCTTGATTGCTCAATTAATCGTATCTATACATCTAGACATGTGGTTTTCCACGGATATGTGTTTCCTTTTTCTCTTACAGGTAAACTTAGTGTTAACAAGCCCTGGATACAAAATTACCTTTGGAACAACAGTCTGGTCCATATGAAATTCATGCTCCAATATATGCTCCAACTCCAGCTCCTGCTTCTTCGACGTCTGGGCCTGAATTGTCGGCTTTCATAACTCCAGTTCCTGTGCATACACCGCTTGTTCCAGCCTCTGTTCAAGTCTCTGAATCGCCAGCTTCAGCACCTGCTGTTGATGTCTCACCAACTTCAGCTCCTCCTCAACACTCTCTTGGTCACTCAAGTGTTGCAGCTGAGTCACAGCCACATGTATCCATTCAAGATCAGGCTCTGCATCAGCAGCCTCAATCACAACGCATAAGAAATCGTGTCAAGAAACCAGTTCAGAAACTGAGTTTACATACCTCTATTCAACCGATACAAGAGACACCACCTACAACAATTGTTCAAGCATTAAAAGATGTGAGATGGAGAGCAGCTATGCAAGAAAAAATTCAGTCTCTACACCGCAACCATACTTATGATCTTATTGAAAAAGCCCCAAGACCTAATGTCGTTTGATGTTGTTTGGTGTTTGCAACTAAGATACATGTGAAGCTGACATATTGCACGTTTCAAAGCCCGGCTAGTGGCCAAGGGATTTCATCAAAGACCGGAACTCGATTTTCAAGTCATCTTCAGCCCTGTGGTTAAACAAGAAACCATTTGTACGATTTTTAGTGTTGTTGTCTCCAAGGGCAGGCCATTTCGCCAACATGATGTAAATAATGTGATTTTGCAGGGACAGTTGAGTGACAATGTGTTTATGGCTCAGCCACCCGGATTCATCGATCCAACTAATCCCAATGCTGTCTGCAAACTTAATAAAGCAATCTACGGATTTAAACAAGCGTTGAGAGCTTGGTACAATAAGCTGCGGAAGTTTCTTCTTAGCTTTGGTTTCTCAAACTCCTTAGCCGATGCTTCACTCTTTATCTACTCCAACAATGGTGCTATCATTTACATGCTGGTCTATGTTGATGACTTAGTCATCACAAGTAATCACAATCCTACTTTAACTCGGTTTATCCATTCTTTATCTCAAAGTCTTTCACTTAAAGACTTACAAAATGTGTCTTATTTCTTAGGAATAGAAGTGATTCGTAATGCTCACGGTATGAAACTAACATAGGAACAGTATATTGCAGATTTACTCCACAAAACCAACATGTCTGAAGCCTCCTCCGTCTCCACTCCGATGTATCCAACCACAGACCTCCGCCTTCACAATGGACCTGCATAGTCAGATCGAACAGCCTATCGGGCAGTAATTGGCGCACTTCAATACTTGTCCTTACAGTACGTCTCCGGCACCAAGACTCGTGATTTATACTTCTCCTCACATAATTAGACTTCAATTCATGCCTTTACGGATGCCGATTGGGCTGGAGATAGAGACGATTACACGTCAACAAGTGCCTACATCTTCTACAATGGAGCTCATCTGATTGCTTGGTCATCAAAGAAGCAATCAGGTGTTGCTAGATCTTCTATTGAAGCTGAATATCGTGCCATTGCTGCTACAACTTCTAAGATGTGTTGGTTACAATCATTGCTCGGTGAATTAGGGATCAATTCTACTCACACTCCAACCATATACTATGACAACAAAGGAGCAGTGTATCTAAGTGCGAATCCGGTATTCCATTCACGAATGAAACATCTAGCTCTAGATTATCATTTTATGCGTCAACGAGTTCAAGATGGTTCTATCCGGGTGTCTCATGTTTCCTCAAAGGATCAACTCGCTGATCTTCTCACCAAACCCTTTCCCAAACAAACATTCACCTTCCTAAGAGACAAGATTAGAATCACCTAGGGTGCTTCATCTTGCGGGGGGATATCACTGTTATATCATACCTCTAATTGATCTATCTTCCATTCTTGTAAATTGTATTACCTTTTATGTCCATATCCTGGTGTATATATTTGAGCTTCTGCTCATAATCAATATTACCAATTTCCATAACCAAACACTCTTTAGACCATGTTCAATGCTAGAACCTCATTAGAAGTTTTAATGATTACTTTAATCTTTACTTATCAATCCTTAAAAATATTAAGGACCTTCTTAATTTTAGTGCCTCCAATGGTAGGACCACTAATGTGGTTCTTAAGAATTAAAAATTATTTTTTTATTTGAGATATTTGAACATAAAATTTTTTAATTGAAATATTTGAACATAAATTTTATGAAACTAACAAATTATTGCATTAATATTTGAACATAAATTTTTTAATTGAAATATTTGAACATATATATATATATATATACATATAATATATTTTGGGTATTTTAGTTTTTTTTTCGGGTAATTTTTCTTTTTCTTCAGGTTATTTTTTATTTTCGGGTATTTTATTTTTTCTTCGGGTAATTTAGTTTTAAGCTATTTCGCGTATTTTATTTTTCTCATGTATTTTTTTGGTATTTCAGATATGAAATACTGACAAGAACCAAACCAGAATCGAACCAAATATTAGAAAGTATCGATTGGGTATTTGAACTTAGGATCTCGAAGAACCGAAGCTGAACCGAATATCTGAAAGCCAAACCCTACAAAAAATTATGAATAAAAAAACAACTCGACAGCTACAGAAATCCCCCAATCGGAGGATGACACGTGGCGTATCAGGACCGATCCAAAAGTCCTCTGAAAAGGATCCGTTCTACCTCTTTCAACCTTTTTTAGAACCGATAAAAAGCCAGCATTGAACCTGGTCTTACCTTTTGTATTGACAAAAGAACAGCTACCAAATGATCCACCTTAGACCACTTCCACTGGAGATGCTTAGGAGGTGGTTAGGAGTTGCTTGACAAAATAAATAAATAAATAAATAAATGCAAAAGTAAATGAAAAAGATAAGCATCGAACCTTAATTGAGCTTTTTTAGCACCAGGTTCTTACTGCCACTTGTTGACACCTAGTTGGCTGAATTCATTTGTTTTTTTTTTTTGCAAGTCGAGGGTTTTTTTTTTTTTTTTTTTTTTTTNCACATGTTGCATATTTATTTCTTTTGTAAATTGATTGGTGTTTTTTTTTTTTTTAGATTCGTGATTTTTTTGTAGGGTTGTGAAAGAAAACCGAACCGAGTTTTTCGAACTGAATCGAAGATTTCATGAATCGAACCGAGCTATGTAAACGTCACAAAACGAATTTTCAATTTCGGCTCTTGGTTCGGTTCGGTTCGATAAATAAATACTTTTTTCCAATCCACATATAACCTAATTACAAAAATTCAGCCTAATACACAAAACAAAAAAACATCTAAACCCAAACAAAACAATTCAGCTTGGTCTATCCGGAGCTCAAATTAGGTTCAGGTCCAAACCCAAATTTTGGAAAACCCTAGAATCCACAAAAAAACCATTATGGACTCATCCGCCGCCGAAAGTCTGCGGACTCGTTGAAACTGATTCTTTGGCGCACCGACGGTGAGACCGAGATGGTGCTGACACTACCGCCCACGCGTGACCTCATTTGTTGGAAGGGGGAAGAGACTGAATAGTTTATTTTCCACGACAACCTTGGAGATTGAATATGTTTCCGGCAAAGACTAGGGACGAATACCTCTGCCTTCAAGCTTGGTGTAACGGTGGCTCCTTACGGTAGTTCTCCCCACACCGCCACAATGCAGACAGCGCCCCACTCTCCTCCGGCAAGAAGACCCGAGATTTGCCTTGAGGTCCTTTCTCTCCAAAGCGGTGAATTTCCTGCTTCTTTGCCACGACAGATTTGGCCGGAGATGTCATTGAAAAGCTGCTACAACCTAAAACTTGGCCACAATGAATCGAAATAAAAAGGGAGAATAAGATCTATGGCGATATCAAGAGAGAAGAAGTAATCGGGTAAGCTCATCGGCTTTGGATTTTGCCGGTAAACGCAGCGACCGCGATGCATAAGAGGACGGTCGAGCTGTCGGAGAAGAAGATCTTACTGTCTTAGACTCTCGCCGTAAGTCTTAAAGATAAAAGAGTCAGAGGACAAAAAAGAGAGATAAAAAGCTATACAATCAAAGTGACTAAATATATTTGAACATATATTACAGTCTTAATTTTTAAATTTTCTTTCGTGTTGTATTCTTTGAAAATGTTTTACAACAAATTTTAAAGTTAATAAAATATATTAAAAATAGTTAAACCTTTTTTCGGGTCCAATTAAAATTTTCTCTTTATTTCTAAAAATGCTTTTCATTTTCCACATATATAAAACACATTGGTTTGAGTAATACATATGGGTGAACATCACTACACCCCATTCTCCTCTTTACAAACCCCAACTAATTTCACCCTCCCCCCCTAACTTGTTACTTCTTGAACTAGCCCCCTCCCCAAACTTTCACTTCTCTTTACTTTTTCAATCCCTAAGCTTTTCGATCTTTTCATTTTATCACATATGCGAGGAACTAATCTAATTTGAGATTAGAGAACTGAAATTGGCGATTTAAAATTGGTGTTTAATTAAACCACAAACAAAACCAAACACATTAAAAGAAAACCAAACCCGATTTATTTCACTTATTTTGAACCGATCGGAAAAATAAAAAAAGAATGTGTGGGGTGTAGTTCAAGTCACGATGTCCAGAAAAAAATAGGATTATTGGCTAAAGATGATTTCTGTAGAAAGGGAGAATGATTTTGAATTGATTCGATGATCACATGAGATGGTGAAGAGAGATTGATGGTGGTCTCTGAAGAAGGAGGTAACGATTCGAATGGAGCTTGTAATGAAGGTAATGGTGATGAAGAAGCTGACATTGTTTGTATGTTTGATTTTGAAATAAAATAATCTCATAGGATTTTAACCAGGCTTTACTCATAAAGCAACTCAGGAAGTACATATTATTAATCTTTGGTGCTGGAGCAAGTAAATCGATTCTCTTGTTGAATCTCTGTCATATTGTTAATAATCTCCATTGATGACAGAGATTCAACAAGAGAATCGATTTACTTGCTCCAGCACCAAAGATTAATAATATGTACTTCCTGAGTTGCTTTATGAATAAAGCCTGGTTAAAATCCTATGAGACTCTGAAACCGAAACCCCCAATTTTTTTTCTAGGCATATTTTATTCTATGCCACCTAATGCACCTCCTAATGTCGATTTAGTACTCCACCAATACTTTGAAATCAATTAATAAGCAAAAGAGGAAATTTGAAGCATGACATAATGTAAGGCGGCACAACATGGACAAATGATTTGATCATGATCTCCTTTTCTCTTTTCTCTAAGCATTTAGCAGACCAACCATTAACATGTGCATTTAACGGTCACATACATATAAAAATGTTCGTGCTTTAAACCCATATAGATGTTTTGGAATACTTAACACTACGAGAAAAAGGGCTAATATTGATGGCCATATTCGTCGATAATAAGCCTTTTGAAAGCTAATTGACGGTTATAATATGTTGATGTGAGAGTGGCTGTCAGTAATTAGTCGGTAATTACCAATGAATTATCAACAAAAAAATACCGACGGCTTATCTTGTGAGGTAATCCGTTAATAATCTATCGATGTGTGTCAGTAGACAACTTACTGATGGATTATCTTGCTTATGGACGTTCTCGGCGTGAATCTTGTCAACTTGTCTATGAAGGTCCACGATCTACTCGTCCTTCTTCTTTATCGCCTCGTCGATATCAGGACCTCTGCACACACTTCAAGATCATGATATACAGTTGCGGGCCATGTTCCCTCATCCGAACATGCGCCATCTTTGCTTCTTTGTGGTATGCAAAAAGAAATTAAATAAGTGTTAAATAATGTAATAATTGAATTAAAACAAATATTTTATAACGTATCTTGATAACCACGTCGTATTAGATGTCGGTCATGACTTCTATTCTCTTGTATCACAAGGATCGAAATTTTAGGTTAAAGATTGATTAAAGAATAAGTCTCTTTATTAACTTAAGAAAATAACCTCAAACCTTAAGTTCTCACACAATCTCTAAAAACGTCTCATAAATATATCATATGCTAGACATGTATATATAGGTAAATAGAAAAAACTTTAATCCTATTCTCTTAAGAAAACCTAACAACATAATCTCCACATACTATTAAGATATCTCCTAAATATTCTAACATTATCTTGTTCCTTAATAATAGAATTATTTGTTGATTAAGTCAAACTTAAACCAACATTTTACCATCCATGAGCTACTGCGAAATTTATTAAAAGTCGAACTGTCTCTGTTCTTGCAACTGGAGCAAATACTTCTTTATAATCAATTCCATATCTTTTCACATATCCTTTTGATACCAATTTTGCCTTATATTTTTTATGCTTCCATCAGAATTTCTCTTGAGCTTGAATACCCACTTTAAACCGATTGGTTTTTCCCCAATTGGAAGACTAACGAGATCCCATGTATTATTTTTCTTTATCGATTTCAACTCTTCTTCACATGATAGTCTCCAATTTTTAGACTCTTTAGCTTCATTATAGCTTTTAGGTTCGTCATTTATGATTAGAAGGAGCTGCTCTCCTTTTTTTCCAGCTAACAATATGTAATCATCAAAGTGATTCAATTTTTTTCCTAATCCTCTACGGTCTTCTTTGTTCAGTTTGTCCATGATTCTCATCTTTTTCATTTTCAGAATCGATCCCATCATCAATATTCGTGTCTTCTATGTTTTCGAAAACTCTATCCTCTTGTTCTTTATCACTTTCTTGTCTTAGACCTTCGATTCTTAGTTGGTTCGTTTCTTGAATCCCATGATTTCCGAACTCTCTTAGTTTGATCGAAAATTCTCCAACCTTGTTTTGTTCTTGTTATCTTATATCCCAATTCCATCCTTTTGTTTCATCGAAAACAACATCTCGATTTACCACTATTTTTCGATTTTGTGGGTTCAACAGTCTATAAGCTTTTGATCTTGGTTCAATTCCTAGATGCACCAATCTCTGTGATATATCATCAAGTTTCTTCAGTAATGCCGCATTCACCTTTGCATAAGCTATGCATCCAAAAATTCTAATATGTCCAGTATTAGGCTTCTTCGATCTAAAGGCTTCATATGAAGTTTTTTCTTTAATGGATCTTGTGGCGATTCTATTTAATAAGTAAGTAGAATGCCTTACAGCTTCTCCCCACAAGTAATTTGGAACATGCATATGTTTCATCATACTTCGGGTCGTCTCCATTCAATTTCTATTCCTTCTTTCTAAAACTCCATTGTGTTGTGGTGAGTATGGCGCTGTAAGAAGACGTATAATTCCCATGCTTTTACAGAATATGTCGAAATCTTTTGATACAAATACTCCTCCTCTATCTGTTTTGAAATTTTTAATATTGTATCCATATTCTTGTTCGGTCATGTTCTTGAAGTTTTTTAACTTGTTGAATGCATCGCTTTTCTCTTTAAGTAATGTTGTCCACATATATCTAGAGTAGTCATCTATAAGAACAAAGATATACCTGTTTCAAGCAAGCGTACTTGGCGTGACCGGGCCACAAAGATCACCATGAACTAGTTCAAGTGGTTTTGTGGCTCGATATGAAGTAGCTTGTGGAAACACTTGTCTTGTTTGTTTCGCTCTTAGACATGAATCGTAGATTCCCTTTTCAAACGTGATATGTGACGCTCCTTGGACAAGCTCTCTATGTATGATGGATTGATGATTTCACGGTTTAAATGTCCTAGACGTGTGTGCCATCTATTTGACTCACTTACTTCTATAGACATAAGACACATCGTGTCCTTCACACCCATATTTACATTGTACAATCGATATTTAGATCTTGTTGTCTTGACAAGTAGCTTTTTATCGAGATCATGCATGGTGAGATTTTCTCCTTCCATTCTTACATCACAACCAGATTATGTAGCTTGTCCAAGACTGATAATGTTGCTTTTAAGGTCTGGGATATAATAAACATTTGACATGGTTCTTACTTCGCCGTTTTTATCAGTAAACTCAATCGATCCTTTTCCTCTAATGTTGATTTTTGACTTATCACCAAAACGTACTTTTCCAGTAATGTAGCTATCTAACGTAGAGAAATATCATTTATATCCAGTCATGTGAATGCTAGCTCTGTTATCGAGATACAATGCATCATCCTCTGCGTTATTAGTTTCATATTTTTTGGGTACCACATTTTCTTCATTAAGATAAACTATTTCATGCAACATCAGCTCGTCTGCATCTTCTGTATCTTTATCTTCATGTGTCTCTTGTAACTTTAACAAACGATCAGGACACTTTGAAGTATAGTGGCCATATTTATCACATCAAAAACATTCAACTTGTGATAAATCTCTGCCTCTTCCACGACCTTTTCCTCTGAGGCCTCTTCCACGACCTCTTCCTCTGGTTGCTTCATTGTGATCCATGTTCGTTTGATATCCCTGATTCTGAGTCTCCATATTTGCATAAAGCAATTTTCTTTGATCTTCTTCTTCTTGATCATCATATGAAATTCTCTCTTCATATGCCTTTATGCGCCCAATAATATCTTCAAAGCTTGTGGCTTTTAGATCTAGAACTTGTTCTAGTGATGCAACGATATGTATATGTTTCTTTCGTGGAAGACTCTTGAGAAATTTATTCACAAGCTTAGTTTCTTTGATAACTTCTCCAAGTGTTGCAGTCTTTGACGAGATCTCTGATATTCTTCCGACAAATTCATCGATTGTTTCTATATCTTTCATCTTTAATCTGTCAAAGTCTGACATAAGCGTTTGAAGTCTCGCTTATTTTACTCTTTCTGCTCCCATGTTCCTTGTTTTAATTGCATTCCATACTTTCTTTGTTGTATCTAAATCACCCACCTGAAAAATAAGTGTCTCGGGAATCGATTGAAACAAGAGGGCTGTAGTAGTATTGTTCTTGTCTTCGTCCTCTCCTTCTGTTTCAATGATATCCCACACTTTGTTGACTTTGAGAATCATCTTCATCCTCATAGTCCAGATTGTGTAGTTGCTTGAGTTTAACATAGGGCACTTGATAGAGGTTCCTCTTTCTTTCTTTGGCATCAGTTGATAAGCTTCGATAACTGCTCGATCTCCCATGGTTATCTTCGAATTCTTCTTATGGCTTTGATACCAATTCTTGTATCACAAGGATCAAAATTTTAGGTTAAAGATTGATTAAATGATAACTCTCTTTATTAACTTAAGAAAATAATCTCAAAACTAAAGTTCTCACACAATCTCTAAAAACCTCTCATAAACACATATCATAGGCTCGACATGTATATATATATAGGTAAATAGAAAAAAAACAATAATTCTATTCTCTTAAAGAAAATCTAACAAGATAATCTCCCCATAATATTTAGATATCTCCTAAATATTCTTCGTTAATAATAGAATTACATATTGATTAAGTTAAATTTAAATCAACATATTCAGAATGCGAGACTTCCCAATTTGCAACTTGAGGCCAGAATCTTTCCGGAACTTCTTGCATTGCACCATCTCCAGAATGGTACAATTTTTATGCTTGGCTACTCAAATTTGTTGAGGCGTGAAAGAGGTTGTAAGTTTTCTATTAATCCATGTCTTTTTACATAAGCTCTTGAAATAATTAGATAATTACTAACCTTCTTAGGCATATTAGTGTTTCTCCAGGTTTTCTCTCGAATCTCGTAAAATAAGCAAATGTTTCATATTTATTTGACAATTGATTAACCCAAGTGTTTCTTGCTGAGATAATCAAGAAAGGTAAGAATATTTTTGTTGCAGGAGAGATTAGACTGCAAAGATCTAAAGGTATCATTTGCAATCTCTTCTTTGGAATACTCTCCCGATGTTATTTTCCCGCAAGACAACAAACACACTTTGTAATTTTCTCTGTTGCCTTCTTTAAGTGAGGCTGAGGCATACCTTCTACTGTATTATGATACTTCTAAGCTCTCAAACTTTGAATACCTTGTTTGTTGATTGCATGATTAGATGAGACTTCTTCTTTAATTTCAGCTTCTCATGTGATAGCCATTAACACAACGTCCAGCATTGTTGGTGTTAACATCCCAACTTGAACAATCGTATTGAAAATGACCAAGTTTATAACACTTGAAGCATTCCCCACCTCTCCCGCCATGATCTTCATAGGTAACCTTACGAAGAACTTTGCAGTTATCAACTGAGAGGTTATCAATGTCTTTAAATTCCTCTATTGAGCAAACAATGTAGTTAAAATTCTCACTTCAAAATCTTATCTTAATAATGAGTGATGGACTCTCCATTCTTTATCTCCAATAACTCCAAATTCCTCTAACCATTGTCTTCATCGAATCCCACATCTACTTAAACGTCTCTTAATTTCAGGGTGATCGTCTTGAGGATTAATTTGACTATCACCATCTCTCACCACGGACCACGCCCAAAATATTCCTTAAATTTCCCATTTGCTCAATGTGTTTCTCTGTTTTTCTTTTCTCAAATGTTTAGATCGGATATCAAATTTGTTAGTCTTAGATCAAATGTAGATTAAAGCTGAAAGCTCTGATACTTTTATCACTTAATCAAACTGGGGCTATGTACACAATGATACTGAGTCTTCTGCAACTACCTTTAAAGCAAAAATGCAACAAATTACCTCCTAATTTCACGGAGCTTTCTCAACCTCTGCTTGCAATTTGCAAATCCCAACCAATTCAATTTCAAATTTTGTAAAATTCCAAAATCATTATCATTTAGAAGTCACCTATCACAACTATATATCAACATATAAGAACAAAACTACAAGTGAAGCTTGATTGTCAAACCCATTATCAGATTCCGAATCAAACCACTGCATTTCTTGAGTCAAATCTTCAATCATCAGATAAATCTCTTGACAAAGAGGATGCGATCGATCTTCAGCATTAAAGGCATAAACTTTATCTCTAATCTCAATCCAGCTCCAACCTGGAACTTTCTTCACACTCCTCTCTTTCATCATTTTCTTCACATTGGCTTTCTCTTCCCATTTCTTGAGATCACTATACATATGAGACAACAACACGTATGTAAAATGATCTTCTGGTTCGATCTCTAGTAAATGGTTAGCCACTTGAGTAGCCATTTCTATCTCTCCACTAGCCCTGCAAGCTCTAAGGAAAGTTTTCAACACCATTGGATCAGGATTCAATGGCATTGAATCGATTAACTCTTTTGCTTTGTTCACAAGTCCTGCTCTGCCTAAGAGATCAACCACAGCTGCATAATGTTCAGTTCGAGGTTGGATTTTGTAGACTAGTTCCATTGAGTTAAGCAACTCAAGTCCCTTTTCTACCAAACCGGTGTGACTACAAGCTGTTATAATTGCTGTGAATGTTACGTGGTCTAGTTTCACGTTTTGGTTACACATTTGAGAGAAGAGATCAAGAGAGACCTGGGATAATCCGTGTTGAGCGTATCCTAGAATAATTGCGTTCCAAGCTATTGTACTGTGTCTGGAAGGAATCTGTTCAAAGCATTTTCGCGCATTCTCGATTACTCCACATTTTGAGTACATCAAAATAAGAGAACTGGTTACAAACTCATTTGATTCAAAGCTTGATTTAGCGGCAAGAGCATGAATCTGCTGCCCTACTTGGAGTGTTGCTAAGTCCGAGCAAGATCTGAGAACTGCAGAGAAAGCGTAATCGTCAACTTCTATATTTGAAGATCTTAGGTAGCTAAAGAACTTCAACCCATCCTCACTAGGACCCTTTTGGGAGAATCCTGTCATAATTGAATTCCAAGAGACAAGATCCTTAGATTTCAAGGATTCAAATAGAGAGAAAGCGTCTTTCATGGTGCCAGTAGGAAACTGAATATACATAGAGATCAATGCATTTGAGACAGAAGTTACTTGTTCTAGTCCCTTCTTAATCAACAAACCTTGTAAGGAATTTCCGAATATTTCATCTTCTTTCCCTGAGCAAGCACTTAAGATGCTGGTGTAAGTATAAATGTCGGTTTCAATACAAGTCCTTTGCATTTGAATAAACAGTTCAAAAGCAGATTCCTTTAGCTCATGTTTAGAGAAACATGAGATCATCGAGTTCCATGTAATCAAGTCTTTTGAGCCACCCAAACCATCAAAAACTCTCTTTGCATCTGATACTGAACCACAATCTGCATAACAGTTGATCATCGCATTGCAGATAGTAATCTCGTGTTGAAGCCCGAGTTTTAAAACCTTAGCATGAACTTGCATTGCCAGGTTGTAAAACATTGGATCATCAAGCAAAGTAAGAAGTGGAGCAAAAGTGCCATCATCCATTGTCACGCCAGTCTTCAACTCCATAGTACCCAACAACCAAAAAGCCATCTCAATATCTCGTACCTGCACAAATCCAGCAATCAAAGCATTCCAAGAAACAGAGTTAGGCTCTGAGATCTCTTTAAAAGCCTCAAAAGCATCTTCAACTCTTTCACATTTGGCGAACATATCAACAAGCGAACTTCCAACATACACATTACACTCGTAACCTCCTTTAATAACCAAAGACTGCACTTGCTGTCCAAGATCGAGACTTTTTGCAGTAGCAATCCCTTTCAATAGCCTACTGAAACTATAGCCATCAACATCACATCCAGACCTTCTCATACCTGTAAACATACACCAAGCGCTGTCTATGCTCCCACAGCTTGTGTATCCAGAAATCATCGTATTCCAAGACACGGAATCTCTGTGACTCATTTCATCAAACAGCTTGTGGGCATGACCTTGGAAGCTGAGTTTCGAGTAACAATCCAAAATTCTGTTGGAGACGTAAACATCTGATATGCAACCAAACTTGATGGCGCAACAATGAGTGGCGGATAGCTTTTGGTAAGAGTAGAAAGAGCTCTCTAGTAGAGATGCTAACAATGCTTTCATTCATCTGTTTCCTGTTAGAAATTAGGGTTCATGTGATTCAAAACGTATCTGTAGAGTTATAGCTTCTGCAATCATTCATGCGATTGTACCTCAAATTGCTGAAAAACAGAGTCAGGGAGAAGAGCAAAGAAGTAAGAAAAATAGAGTCAGGGTTCATGTGATTCAAAACGTATAAGTAGAGTTATAGGGTCCTCTTATAAAAAAATATACTTTTTAATTTTATTTTTAAATAAAAAATAATTAAAATACATTGGCACCCTTAATGAAATCAACTAATTGTCAACCCAACCACACACAAATCAAAGGATAACTAGGGACCGTGAATAGGTTTCGGCAGCGGCGGCAGAGTTAGCGGAAGAAGTGGAGGGGGAGGCACCTGAGGCATCGAGGGAGGCAGGATTCGAGTCATCTGAAGAGGTATACCTAAGGTAAATTTGAATAACTATCTTTACATGGTATAACTAGGTTAACTTGGCAGTACTAGATTTACTAGGTATAACTAGGTTAACTTGGAATAACTAGGTTTACAAGGTATAACTAGATTAACTTGGAGTAGCTAGGTTTACTGGGTAGAACTCAGGTTAACTTGATTTATTTTTTGTTTGTTTTGCATCTTGGTGAGCCAATGCAGCCGAGTGAATTTTGGTTCCGACCAGAACAGTTCAAGCACTATCCCAAGATTCAAACACGGTGTCATCTGAAGGATGTTGTTGACTTAATAAAAGGCCTAGGGAGAGCTGAGTTGAAGTGGTTTTAACAGAGTAGGAAATTCTGACACTTTTTCCACATACCCAAGGAGAAGAACCATAGACTTTTTGGGATGTGGACACTGATTGTCCGAGCAGTGAAGACAGAGAAACAACATTTGTTTTGGTTTGTCAAATATTCAGTATACACGCCATTTGCATCTTTCCATTCCATATTTGTAGCTTAATTTAGTTTTTTTTCCACCTTTCTTGTTAAATGTTATTCTTTGTTCGTAATACATACTCTAAAATAGCATCCTTAAACTCATATCCTGTAAAAAATAAACTCCCTAAAGCCAACTTATCGATTCCACCATCAATTATTCTTCTAATCTCAAATTTATCCTCCTCATCATCACTATCAGGTATAACATTTGGATTGATAGATTCTTCATCAACAAAGTCTGCAACAGATTGTTCAATTTCAAAATCAAACATACAAGCAATGTCATCTTCTTCATCACCATTACCTTCATTACAAGCTCCATTCGAATCGTTACCTCCTTCTTCAGAGACCACCATCAATCTCTCTTCACCATCTCATGTGATCATCGAATCAATTCAAAATCATTATCCCTTTCTACAGAAATCATCTTTAGCCAATAATCCTATTTTTTTCTGGACATCGTGACTTGAACTACACCCCACACATTCCTTTTTTATTTTTCCGATCGGTTCAAAATAAGTGAAATAAATCGGGTTTGGTTTTCTTTTAATGTGTTTGGTTTTGTTTGTGGTTTAATTAAACGCCAATTTTAAATCGCCAATTTCAGTTCTCTAATCTCAAATTAGATTAGTTCCTCGCATATGTGATAAAATGAAAAGATCGAAAAGTTTAGGGATTGAAAAAGTAAAGAGAAGTGAAAGTTTGGGGAGGGGGCTAGTTCAAGAAGTAACAAGTTAGGGGGGAGGGGTGAAATTAGTTGGGTTTGTAAAGAGGAGAATGAGGTGTAGTGATGTTCACCCATATGAATATCACTCAAACCAATGTGTTTTATATATGTGGAAAATGAAAAACATTTTTAGAAATAAAGAGAAAATTTTAATTGGACCCGAAAAAAGGTTTAACTATTTTTAATATATTTTATTAACTTTAAAATTTGTTATAAAACATTTTCAAAGAATACAACACGAAAGAAAAATTAAAAATTAAGACTGTAATTATATGCTCAAATATATTTAGTCACTTTGATTATATAGCTTTTTATCTCTCTTTTTTTCCTCTGACTCTTTCATCTTTAAGACTTACGGCGAGAGTCTAAGATAGTAAGATCTCTCCGACAGCTCGACCATCCTCCTATGCATCGCGGTCGATGCGTTCACCGGCAAAATTCAAAGCCGATGAGCTTACCCGATTACTTCTTCTCTCTTGATATCGCCATAGATCTGATTCTCCCTTTTTATTTCGATTCATTGTGGCCAAGTTTTAGGTTGTAGCAGCTTTTCAATGACATCTCCGGCCAAATCTGTCGTGGCAAAGAAGCAGGAAAGTCACCGCTTTAGAGAGAAAGGACCTCAAGGCAAATCTCGGGTCTTCTTGCCGGAGGAGCTGTCTGCATTGTGGCGGTGTGGGGAGAACTACCGTAAGGAGCCACCGTTACACCAAGCTTGAAGGCGGAGGTATTCGTCCCTAGTCTTTGCCGAAAACATATTCAATCTCCAAGGTTGTCGTGGAAAATAAACTGATCAGTCTCTTCCCCCTTCCAACAAATGAGGTCACGCGTGGGCGGTAGTGTCAGCACCATCTCGGTCTCAACGTCGGTGCGCCAAAGAATCAGTTTCAACGAGTCCGCAGACTTTCGGCGGCGGATGAGTCCATAATTGTTTTTTGTGGATTTTAGGGTTTTCCAAAATTTGGGTATGGACGTGAACCTAATTTGAGCTCCGGATAGACCCAGCCGAATTGTTTTGTTTGGGTTTAGATGTTTTTTTGTTTTGTGTATTAGGCTGAATTTTTGTAATTAGGTTATATGTGGATTGGAAAAAAGTCATTTAAACCAAGAACTTTCAAATTTAAACTATTTAATATTCCAAATTTTCATCGAAATTATTTTAATACATCAATTTGCATTGACTTTATATATTTAAACATGAAGTTAGTCAATATTTAAATATGATTAACAATGTTAAAACACTGTTAGATAACTTATATTATTATTATTTTGAATAGTTGAGGAGCTAATAACTAAGAAACCTGTCAACTAAGAGTACAAAAGGAGTAATGATAGCAGTAGCAACCATGAGGATTCATTCGAGCATTTAAAGCTAATTTTGCTACAATAGACATCAATGCATATATAAAGAAGAAGAGATGTTTTGATTTGTTATAAGAAAACTAAAAGTTATATCTATGCATGTGTTCATATGTGTATAAAAGTATGAATTATGATTGGAGCCTCTAGCAAATCTAGTTTCAGTTCGTACAGTTTCTAATATTCGCGGTCTCGTTTTCGCTTTGAATCAGTTCATCAAGCTAAGCACCTGAGATTACTGACAATTGAACGAGTGATTTCATATGATGATATCATTTACAGTTTCTTGGAACTAAGAAGTTTTTTTTAAAAAAAAAACCTAATATCTACAAGGACGAAAAGTATATCAAGCTCAAGAAAAAGTGAGAATTATGTATCTACAAGGTAATTCAGTGCATCAAGTATCACAATTCACAAGACTACACCTAACGGCAAACCAAAACAAAATAATTAAACTTACAACTTGTCAGACATGAAACTTACAACTGCTACTCTATCGGATTGATGTTTTGTAGCTGAACACAATCATCGTTATTAGTTCTTCAATTTTATCTATTTATATATATAAAAAATTATCTAATGTTTTAACACCGTTAATCATATTTCACTGGTGACTAATTTCATGTTTAAATATTCAAAGTCAATTAAAATTGATGTTTTAAATATTTTTGATGAAAAATTAGGGTATTAAATGGTAAGTGAGTTTTCTGGCTTGAAAAATTTTTACAAGCCTTTGAAGCCATATTTTTACCAATCAAGTTTTTTTTACCTTTTTCGTTTTAAAAGTTATAAAAACCAACTTTTATTTTTCCTTTATTCTTTTTAAAAGCCATTAGTGGCTAACTTTTGGTAAACTTTAAAAAAAAATTAAATTTAAACAATTAATTTCTCTTTTTCTTTTCATCAAATTCTGTAAACTTTATTATAAATATATATATATATATATATAGTTCAATAAAACAAAAATAGTTCATAAATAATCTTCATTTTATTTTCATTCTTTTAAGATCTATTTTATAAATTAATAACTTTATATTATACTTATATCATATTGGTTGAATAAATTATAAATAAAAATAAAAAAAATTAATATTAAAAAACTGACATACTAAAAATCCTACTTATTAAAAAAAATATTAAAAGATAATAAAATTTATTCTAATAAAGAATATTTCTAACATAAGTAGAAAAAATATAGTCTGAAAAAGAAGTCGATCTTCATTTCATGATCCAAATGAAGAAGACTCGTTAAATATGGTGGAACCATATGTTAGTTCAAGATAGTATATGGAAGGTGTCTGTGATGAAATTGCTAACGCTATGCGGACTATTCGGCGCTAAATATTTTATTTAGTGAATAATATGAATTATGTTCAATAGTTTTTGTGAATTTTTTTCTTGAATAAATTATATATATATATAGTTTTAATTTTGAAATTAGTAAGAAGTTAATAATTTTGATCATACATAAAATAATAATAGTGTGTAAGCTTTTGTTTTCGATATATAATTATAAATATGACATAATATTATTTTAACAAATATTTTTTATTATTAAAAGTAACAGTCACAGCTTTTGCAGTTTTTCTTACCAATCAAATTTTTATTGTCATTTTTAAAAAAGTTACAATCGTTACAATCAAAATCTCTGCAGCTAAAAAAGTCTACTGTAAAAGCCAACAGTTACAGTCGTTACCAATCATGCCCTAAATAGTTCACTTAAGAGTTTGCGGTTTATATGAGCTAAATTTTGAAAGTTCATGGTTTAAATGATTTTTTTCCTATTTAGATTTAATAAAATAAAATAATTTTTTTAATTATGTGTCCTCTCTCCTCTATTTTTTAAATTTGTATGATAAAATCCTCCTTACAACCAAACACACTTTGAAACCTTGAACATAATAGAATGATGGAATGGATGCAAAATGATATTGTTTTGATGGTGAAAATGATTCCAGACAGATTAGAGTGGATGATGGACGGATGAGTGATGGATTGTGGATAGAAAATGGATCTTTAAAACTCACAAAGACTGCGAAAAGCCCTTGATGCACCTGGGTGATCTTAGGATATTACACACCAAATTTAGAACAAAATTAGAAAGAGTTTTTAATAAAAAGATGGTTAAGTCTCAAATGAGTTTTACAACAAGAATAAATAGAAAACAAGAGGGTTCATGCATGTAGGAGAGAAAGAGACTTGAAATTCGAAGTCTATGCATGAAGGAGTGAGAAGAACACTTCAATAAATGTTGTGCATGCGCCAGATTCGAATTTGAAGTGTTTGAGCCTTTATTCATCTTCTCTTGGCCTTCTTTGATCAATAATGGGCCATTATGAAGTATTGAACTTGCCTCATTAAAAATCAAACTTGAAAAACACATTGGGACAAAACCAAGCTTGGGAAAAAGATTACAAGTGGAATACTTACCCAATTGTTGATCAATCTTGAGCTTGGATGCAATGTGTTGATGTTGGATTATCTTCAAAACTCAAGTGTTTAAATTGATCTTCTAAATTGATTAGAACTTTCCTAAGTACTCCAGCAAGTCTCTTAGCTCTTGATCTTGTCATAGGACTAGTTGGTATCTCTAACGTGCATTTCTCTATGCTCATCCTCAACTACAAGCTTATCATCTTCAGCTCCTAATTCCTTGCTTTCCATCTTTGCATCAACTCTTTGTTCTTTGTCCAATGGGGTTGTATCATCCCTTCCCTCTTGAGAAGGATTTTTCCTCAAATCCAAATCATCTGGAACAAAAGGAAACAAATCAAAAACATTGAAAATATTGCTAATAGCATACTTACCTTGTAGATCCAGTTGATACGCATTGGAGCTAATCTTCTTTATATTCTGAAATGGACCATCAACTCGTGGCATTAGTTTAGACTTTCTTTCAGCAGGGAATATTTCTTTCCTCAAATGTATCCAAACTCTATCTCCCACTTCATACTCTATTTTACGCCTTTGCTTGTTTGCTTGATCTGCATATTGTCTAGTCCTAGCTTTTATGTTCTCCTTAGCTTTCTCATGTAACTTCTTCACCAATTCAGCCTTTCTTTTACCATATGTACTCACTCTTTCACTTAAAGGAAAAGGGGTTAAATCCAATGGTGTAAGAGGATTAAAGCCATAAACTAGTTCAAATGGAGATTATTTAGAAGCAGAATGAATTGAATGATTATATGCAAATTCAACATGAGGAAAACATTCTTTCCAAGTTCTAATGTTCTTTTTAGTCAAAGCCCTAAGCAATGCAGATAATGTCCTATTAACAACCTCACTAACCCCATCAGTTTGGGGATGACATGTAGTTGAAAACAAAATTTTAGTGTCTAATCTACTCCATAGTTTTTTCTAGAAATAGCTCCGGAATTTAGTATCCCTATCTGACACAATTGTTTTAGGAATTCCATGCAATCAACATCCCTAAAGAACAGATTTGCAACATGTAATGATCATGACAAGGAATAAAATGAGCCATTTTAGAGAACCTATCAACTACCATAAAGATAGAATCTTTCCCAGTTTTAGTTCTAGGTAGTCCAACCACAAAGTCTATAGATATATCATGCCAAGGATGAGAGGGTATAGGCAAAAGAGTATACAAACCATGGGATTGAACCTTTGACTTAGCCTGTTTGTAGTTTATACACTTAAAGCATATGTTATCCACATCTCTTTTCATTCTTGGCCAATAGAAGTGGTATTGCATCACTTTAAGAGTTTTATCTCTTCCAAAGTGTCTCATTAGTCCTCCACCATGAGCTTCCCTAACCAACAACTCACGAACAAAATGGTTAGGAATACACATTCTATTATCATAAAAGAGATATCATAAAAGAGAAGCATGCTTCTCACTTTACTTAAAGACTTCCTAAAAATAAGAATCTATTAAATATAGCTCTTTAAGATGTTCAAATCGTAAGAGTTTTGCATCTAAAGTTCTTAACAAAGTATACCTCCTAGACAAGGCATCAGCCACAAAATTTTCCATACATTTCTTATACTTGATCACATATGGAAAATTTTCAATAAATTCAACCCACCTGGCATGTCTCTTGTTTAGTTTCTGCTGACCTTTTAAATACTTTAAGGATTCATGGTCTGAATGTATCACAACTCCTTAGGCCAAAGGTAATGTTGCCAAGTTTGTAGAGCTCTCACCAAGGCATACATCTCCTTGTCATAGGTTGGATAGTTCAGCATGGCTCCTCCAAGTTTTTCACAAAAATATGCAATGAGCTTTTGTTCTTGCATAATAACAACTCCAATACATATACATGATGCATCACATTTTTTAAAACGTTTTGAGAAAATCAGGAAGTATAAGTAATGGTGCATTGATTAGTTTATCCTTAAGCTTCTGAAATGAAACTTCTTGCTCTGGCCCCCATTTAAATCCTACATTCTTCTTGATTACTTCAGTTAATGATTCTGCCAAAGTGCCAAAATCCTTCACAAATCTCCTATAAAATCCAGCTAACCCATGAAAGCTCCTTACTTCACCTACAGATTTGGGAATTGGCCATTATTTGATTGCTTTAATATTTTCTTCATCTACTTTAACACATGCTGCACTTACAACAAAACCTAAGAAGACAAGGTTATCTATACAAAAGGTGCATTTCTTTAAGTTAGTAAAAAGTTTCTCCTTTCTAAGCACATCCAAAACAGATTATATATGTTGCACAGATCTTCTAAACTCTTGTTCTAAATGAGAATATCATCAAAGTATAATACCAAAAAATTTCATATGAATGCTCTAAGAACATGGTTCATTAATCTCATGAAAGTACTAGGTGCATTTGTAAGCCCAAATGGTATGACTAACCATTCATATAACCCATGCTTAGTTTTAAATGCAGTTTTTCATTCTTCCCCCTTGTTGAATCAAGACTTAACAAGTAGTTTTAGGTCTTAGATTATGTGGGTCAAAG
>OVBE01003121.1:0-27954 GCA_900406425.1 Iberis pinnata
GAACCGAAGAACCGGAACCGAATGGTTCCTACCCGGAACCGAACCGAATACCCGAAAACCCAGCCCTATCAACAACTATCATATTCGCACATCGAACAATCTACAATGCAAAGCAAAGTGAAGAAATATTACTTCATTCTCTACAGAATTCAAATCTTCCTGTCTTTTTAGCCTTTTCTTCCTTAATGAGACACGAATTGCAGATTTGGAAGTTCCATTGAATGATTCTGTATACCAAAAACAAGCATCGAGCAAATTACAAAGCGAAATTCGGAAATTCCATAAGAAAACAGAAATTGATACAAAACCTGAATTGGAATCGGCACGAGGTTTTAGGGATTTGGAAGATGATAGAGTATTGTGCAATAGGCGATTCATAGCGATGAAATCGCGAACGGAAAAAGTTGAAGCGATTCTGATGATACGAATCATAGACCTAACTCTTCTCTGTTTTTTCACCAATAATGTGTTTAAACTTTAAATGTTTTAACTAATTTAATATTAGTGGTTTTAAACGCGCCAAAATTGTATAAATTATTTATTATGAAAAATGTGTTTTAGAAAAAATTAGATACATAATGGTAAATTATTATTTTTGAACACATTTATAATGTAAAAGTTTTCAACTGAATGTATAAATAAATTTAAAAACGGAACAGATTTTGGTTTGAATTCGGATTGAGTTTATAGTCAATCTTCATTTTTTTTTTTTTTTTAAAGAATTTGATATGAAACCAAGAATTTTTTTCGATTTTTAATTTAGATTATTTTTAAAATATGGATAAAATTCCAATTAAAACCGAATAATTTAAATTGAAAACTCAAATTACACAACAAACATTAGAATTAATATATGTAAACAATTTATATATGTGTTTATCGGCTATCCATTTAGATTTCAGTTTAGATCTAATTCGTTTTAAATATCCAAACTAAAAAAACATTCAAATTATTTAAAATATGTTTCGATTTCGGTTTTTTAGTTCTAATTTTTTTGATTCGATTATGGTTCACATAAAATACCCACCCGGTAGAATTCATTAAAGTTTGTTTATATAGTTTAATTTTTTTTTTACGAAATTTAGCCAATCAAAAGTCTAGTTCCGATTAAGCCACTTTGCTCTTGACCTAAAGTAACTTTCCAAACAAGTAACTTAGTTTAATTTGTAGATATTGCACTACAAACATTTTCGCTAGTAGTTTCTCAACATAAGTTTCTCAATATACACGTATGTACACATATAAAATTATTATTAATTATTTATGTTTATATTGAAATGGATTTTTTTAAAATATTTTGTAGTAAATTTTCTCGTCATTTTAAAATACTCATATATATATACATAGAACTGGACATTCGATTTGTTCGGTTTTTTGGACAAATTGAACCAAATTAAAGTTCGGGTCGACATTCGGTTTATTCGGTTCGGTTTTTTCGTTTTTGAAGTTCGATTTGTTCGGTTCAAAAATTTTAATTTTGGTTATTTTTTTCGATTTTTTCGGTTTTTTCGGTTTATTTTAGCAAGTTCAGTTTGGTTCGGATTGGTTCGGTTAATTTAGTATAAAAAATGTCGCCGAACCGAACCAAACCAAAAACCAAACTTAAATAAATTTTGTGCCGAATTAAACCGAACTAACCAAATAAACCAAACCGAACTAACCGAACTAAATTCGGTTCGGTGGTTCGATTTATTCGATTCGGTTAAAAGCCTATTTATACATCACATGTTGAAAAATTTCTAGGGGAGATGTTCTAAGCAACGCAAAACAATCAAAAGCCAAAGTTATAAAAAAATTGTTCACAACTTCTTTTTATACTATACAATATTCAGAAATAAACAAAAAAAAAAACTATCATAAACCTTTTCAGACAAAGACCAGATTTAGATAGTTCCACTGTATTCAATTATGGATCTTGAGGGTTCAATCATGTACCACACCACTCTTCAAATTCAAAGGAAGCTACAGTAATATATTGTAAAACCCTAAACTTCCTCCTAAAGCTCTTAATCTAGAGATGCAGAGTATTATCACCAAAAACCTGAAAGATCTTCCTCAGTTGTTAGCTACTAGAACTGCCATTTTTGGAGCTTCCTTTAACTTTCTTCTTGTTAGAAGCTTTAGAATTTGTTGAATTGCTACTAGCTGCTTCTGAATCCACATCAGCTAAACCATTTTCAAGAGCTTTCACCAGATTTTCAAAGAAACTTTTTGTTATGCTGTTCACACACAATACAAAGTCATGTACATTTTGATCAAAATCTCAAAAACATCTGAATAGAGATTAGAAAAAGAGACAGATGATTGTTATTATACCTTGTCAAACCGATTAATTTTGTCCGAAACTGATTGAAATCTTCTGAAGGACCATCAGCATTTTGAAACACTTCTAATTCTTTCTCTACACATTTATGAAGCCTCTCTAAACCTGACTCAGCCTCTCCTGATCAAATCAACAACAGAATTTTCAAATTCCAAGTGTTCAGTTTAGGGGTGGGCATTTAGACCGAACCGAACCGAACCAAATTTAGTTCGGTTTTCAATTCGGCAACCTTTTTAATTTAGTTCGTTTCAGCCAAGTTCTTACCTTGCAAATACTCGAAGAAACTTCGCTTAGAATTATCAGCAAGATAGTATCCATATGCATATGTCCATTTTAGTACTCGTCTACACTCAATGATCTGCAAAACATATAAATTCATCGAAAAACATTCAGAGAGAAAGAGAGATATTGTATGTTTAGTCTCAGAGTTGTCTAAGCTACTAACCTGTAGCCATGCTTCTATGATGAACTCGAGCTGAGATTCTGTTGTGCACTGTATGTTACTAAGCTTCTCAAGCTAGCACAACAATGAGAAAAGATTGTCTATCAAAGTCTTCTAGTAAAATCGAAAAAATACGATTTAACAGTCTTTACCTGAGCAGATTGCATCTTTTGTAGTTCTCCTATAGCTTTTTTCCTCGACTGTGATATAGTGTTTATGTCATTGATGAAAACTAAATTAGAAGGCATAAGAAGAGTTAAGAGAGATGTGTGTGCATACCAATTGATTGCTTGCCCATCGTTCATAATAATGAGTGTATCTCTCTAACGAACTTTTCGCCATCTCTCGCCTCTTTTCAGCTTCATCATACTAATTAACATAACAAAACAATAATAATAAGAACTATCAGCTCAAGTGCTTGTAGACACAACACAACAACACATGAGAAAATAAGTACAAGAGGCCTTACTAATCCTTCTTGTTTGGCTGCTTCATATCGGTTACAGGCATAAAAACCACCAGTTCTTTCTCCGTGATCTGTCCATGCATTAAGGCAAAGCCTAAAGATTCATATAGAATTTACACTTTAATTAGAACTCTCTTAACACTTTTATCACAAGATTTAGATCCTAAGACATTAGAGAGTAGCGACAAGGAGCTTCGATAATCCAAAATTACAGAGAAATATCTACAAAGATGGGGACAAGGCATCACCAACAAAACTCATATTTGCAAGGCGGTGTACATGTCATATGCATACATCCATGATTCTTTTCGATTGGCCGTTTACATTTCGGACAAGGCTTTGAATTCGCAAGTATCCTGCGTATCACAAGGAAGCAAAATTTGATTAACATAAGCAATATAATTTTAAAAAAAGGAAAGTTCAAAGAGAGTATTTACCAGTTCATATTTTCTGATTCGGCGCTGTTCTTTAATACCCATTGTGAAACTGTATCACAATCCACAGGACGGTGAGCCTCTTCAGTGCACTGGAATTTCAGATTTTATCAAGTCAATTCACAGTTAAAACAAAATGAGGAAAGTAAAAGTAGATGGTTTTGACTACACGAAACTTACATTCCAGCAAAAGCTATGCGAACACAAGCAGGAGACATCATAATTTTGATTCCCAGCATCGAAAACAACTGCATGCTCACATCCTGGAGCAGGACACCATTTCATCTGCGAATTGAGAGCAACATTGAAACTAGATAAGCGCCATATCTAGTTATGTAAAGTTAAATCTTAAAAAGTCTACCTTTTTGTTGTTTTCAATATAAGACCTAAGAAAGTAGCTGTAATACTTCTCTTTAGCTTCCTCAGAAGCTAATTTTTCGATCATATCTCGACCAACAGCAGCAGGACAAGAAGGATGCGGACATTTAAGCATTAAGCATCCCGGTCCATCATTGATGGTTGTGCTTACATAACCTAGCAGAATATCAGAATTCAAAACTTAATTCCTCACAATTCAGACTTGGAAGAACCTAAGCTTAAAGACTAAACCCACAAGAACTTATCTTCGAATCTGTGTAACCTAAATGCTGACTAAATATACACTCAATGTCTGAAAACATAAACATACCAGTCCAACATGTAGAGCAGAAAGGATGATTACAAGACGCCGATACAATTTCTTCAAGAGGATACGAATCAAAGCATATTCCACATGTAACCTAAAACATCAAATCATGTATCAGTAAAACATGAATTATAAAAGAAACAATTCAGAGTAGACAAATCAAAGAGATTACTTCTTCTCCATCAGCATGTATTGGAACAATTTGTCTTTCTAATATACCAACAGTTCTTCGAATTCTTTCTTCATCAGCAAACCATTCATCATTAACTTTACTAACATTCCTGCACAATGTAGCAACTTAGAGAAATTCGATATCATACAATCAATGTCACAAGACATACCAATGATAATGAAGAAGCAAAATACTAGCTTCAACATCACTTATAGAGAGTATCATTGAAACTTTTCCAATATCATCTTCTTGATGTTTTCGAATATCTTCTTCCTTAAGAACAACATAACTCTCCTGAAATCAACAAAGATTGTATTTTTAGGGTTTATAAAGACTAATTGAATCAAAAGCCGTACACAAGTAATGATTTAAAAGAATAGCAATTTCGTAATAAAACCCCACTTGAGATCGATGAGAAGCGATTAAAGCGGAATCATCGACATCTTCTTCAACGTAACCGTAATTTGATTCATCATCATCATAATCGATTTCTTTGTAATTATCGATCCCGTCGCTGTAATAATCATCTTCTAATGATTGGGTATCGAGCATATCATCTTCAGAATCCATGATCGGCGAAAAACCCTCAAGATAGGAGGAATCAGATGAAGAAAGTAGGGTTTTTGGATTGAAGTAGCGATAAAGAAGGTTCTTGATTTATAGAGAGAGAGAGATAATCGGAAGGAAAGTAGATAACTTTATGGGCTCTAAAGGAAACGGAATTGGGTAGTTTGATCAAGAATCAAGATGTTGAAATTGAAGGGAGGTTCTGTATCGAGTTTTGCGAATTCAGAAATCGGGTCGATGAAGGTTCAAGTTGATTTTAGTACACAAAGTTATATGTTAGTAATCTTTTTTCTTCTTTATTTATTTATGGGTTTATTATTTGTAAATTTTGTTAATCTTCTATTTCTGGCAATTTTTTTTTTATCTACCCACTAAATTTCTATTTCTTTTAAGATCGATAATTTTATTAGAATAGATCATTGTTTACAAACATAAATAAAAATAAAAAAACAAATATAATATATCATTTTATGAAAAACATGAGATAATACTAATTTTAATAAATAATTCGCACATTGATTAGTTTATGAGTTTGGAATTCGTATCTAAATTTCTATTTTGTAGTTAAAACATTATTGTATAGTCGATTCTAGAAAAAGGAATAAGGAAATTTTACTTTTTTTGTGTGTAAAAGAGCTTAATTTTGTCCTTTTAATAATTACAAATACTTTTACTTTATTTTACATTATTATTTTTCTTAAATTTACGTGAACAAAAAAATGCTTATTTTTTAGCTATATAAGATATATTCTACATCTCTTACTAGTTATAGTATTGTAAATATTGTTTAAGTTACATGAAACACACTAAGTCAATATAAGTTGAGTTGAGTAATAACTTAGGGGATGATTGGTAAAAATTTTAAAGACTGTGGCTTTATTTTTTAATTTTAGTGTTTTGACTGTAAAAGAATTAACTGTTAAAATGAGGCTGTTAGCTTTAAAAAAACTAAAAGTCATGTTTTTGAGATTTTAAAAATATACTAACGATGGAGAGAAAAAACAGTTTTTCAACTGTGAGATATTTAAGGAGTAATTATAGGGTTGTAAAAATATTTACACAGTAAAAGTCTGATTGGATTAAATATTACTGTAAAGACTTTTATTTTCTTAAAAGTTCTTACAGCCTTTAAAGTTAATTTGCCAATCAGCACCTTAGTTAACTAGACATTGGAAACATATGATGGTTGCTCTGTAAATAGTAGCGGTTTACTCTCTACGTAAAGATTAAACTGATATTTTGCAATTGTATTATAGCATAATATATGTAGGACGGTAAAAATCGGATTAAAGAAATATTATTTAAAACTTTTGGGAAGCGATATGAAATCTTAAAACATAAGTGGAGTTGAGATGATGATCTCTTTGTTTTATTCTAAAAATCGCCCGTGAAGTTTATGTGCGATTTAAAAATCTCAATGATACAATTGTTTGAAACCGAATGGTTACACTTGATATCGGAGCCTAACGAACTTAGATGTAACGATATAGTCTCATAGTAGACTTACTGTTTGAGAGAAGAGGAAGAAAATACGTGAGAGTTTTTTTTTTGCGTGGAAAAGAGATGATAAACGAATGACAGAAGGTCGAAATATATAGACGAGCCGAGCTTGGAGCGCAAACCAAACGGTTGAGGATCGTGTGGGATCGCGTCTGAGATTCGCAGAGCGAATCGAGGCAAAAAAATATAGAGCCGTTACGGCTCATTCAAACGCGAGGAGTTGGAGAGATATTTATCCCCAAATCAATTTCATTTAGGTTCTGGTCCGTTTAATTTTAATAAATCGAAACGAAATCAAAATGACTTTTTAGCCAAAATTTCCATAGAAAATTTTCTCCAAAAAACTTCTTTTTCTTGGGCCCCAAAGACCCAAGACCCGCGATCTCGACCGCATCCGCGCCGGTCGACGCTGCTGCGACGCACGTGTAGGTGACCAATCTATCCAATACACCATAATGTATTCAACCAGGACGAATCCGAACAATTTTCTAATTGGGACATAAATACTAATTAATAAAATATTAAATAAAAATAAATAAGTTGCTTACAAATGCACTCTACGTTTACTCATAACTTGAAATCTATTTATCACAAATTCATCTATAACATTTTCAAACAATTTCTTCTCAATAAAACATACTAAAAAATCACTTAGAAACTAATATTCAATTCGGCTTCGTATAGCTGTTTTCATTTGTTTCATCGCAAAAAACCATCTTTAAAGAATCGTAGTGGTAACCAGTAAAGTTGGACCTAACTTCAGAAGCTTGTATACCAAAAGATGTACAATATGCTTTTGTGGTTCTACCATCATACAAGTAAGATCTCCAATACGATCAAAAAAATTAAACCTCTAATCTTTTTTTATATTATCAAAGTAAATTACAAGTTGTTGTTCATGAGATAAACGCTCCATAAAAATAAAGTCAGGTCAAAATTGTTTAATAATATCTAAATTAAATTAGTTTTCTAAGAAAAATACGAGAATTGTTTGATAATATATAAATTAAGTTAGTTTTCTTTTTTATCAAAAAATTAAGGTCGTTTTTTTTTTTCATGTTTAATGGGTCGGTTAGATATTAGATCATTGTAAAAATCCAAAAATATGTATATAGAAACATACATTAAAACAAAAATACAGGTGCACTTAAAAATTAAATAAAAATTACAACTGAAATTCCTATGGATGCACAGTAAAAGTTAATCAAAATTTAGTAAATGATTTGAAACTTTCATGGGTGCAAGTGCACTTTTCCGATGAACGTCTTCACCAAAAAATCACTGAAACATTGGTAATAATCAATTTCAAATTTTAAGTTCAAACAATAGACTCATAATCTAAAAAAGACTTAAGAAACTGTGGGGTACAAAAATTGAAATTATATTTGGTTCATTTCTAACCATTTTACAGTTGTTTATAAATCATAGAAAATCATAATTTTTTTTTTTGTTAAAGAAAAACCAGAAAATCTTTAAATAGGACTAAGAACAAATATACAAAAACACAATTTTACATAACACTTTTTAACAAAGAAAAAAAACTTTACATGACACCACTTTATCTAATACAAAAAAAATAAAAATAAACAAGAAACCTTGATCTTTGTGATCTACTATGAAATAGACTTTGTCCTAAAGACTTATACTTAAAACCATATAAAAAGATAACAAATCATATATATTAAATTACTTGTTATGAGACTAGTCATGTCTAAACATATTGCAAGTTGTGTTTTTTTTACCCTAAATATATTTTTTGAGTCAATAACATAATCTGCCTAAAAATGTAATATTATATAATATTTTTAAAGGATGAAAATCAATATCTATATATGTTCGGTCTAGTGGTGTGCCGCTTCTACTGCCTAGTTACCAGACCAGGGATCGAACATGGCTGCTCGCATAACGAGTGCATTTTTTCTTATTTATGGATTACTAGGCCGATCCATTGTTTTTTTTCACGAAAGAACGACTTCTCAATTTATCAGTTATGTGAATACATCAAGTGAATCAACACACCAATAAGGTAAAGAAATGCCGACAAAAAGAAAAAATAACGTTGCGATCTCGTAATCGTCTAGCTAGTAGATCAGCTCTAAGATTAGCCGATCGTGGTTGATGGATCAGGTTGAAAACATCATAATGCGCTCTAAGCGTAGTAAAATCCTGCAGCTCTGCTGCAAATGCAGGCCATTCCACTAGTGATTGCACCATTTGTGTCAGCTCGACGGAGTCGGTCAGAAATATCCCACAAAATCTTCTCTTGAGTTTGAGTGTCTTCATTGCCCAAAGTAGACCAGCGTGAGTGGGAGATTAACATTGCACATAACCTTTCATACCTAGAATATCGACAGTCCCATCTTGGAGTGAGCTGATCCATTGTGGTCCAGAGATTAATATGACAAAAAAAATATATTCGGCCGGCCTCTCATTTACTTCAATGGTAACATACTAACATTAGTCACGTAGAGCAAGTAGCTTATATAAATTACATAACTTCCAACTTGTTTAGATTTGGTCTTTAGAGTTCACCACCCAAATATTTTTATTGTCTTTAGTTACAAATACTTCTCTCCACAAGAAAAATCTTAAAAAACTCAGTTTTGGTTGGCTTTTTCTCTTTGTTTTTCAAGAAACCAAACAAAAAATGGAAAATTTTTGTTTTCTCTGTTTGATATATTTAACAACTTTAGCATTAAGTCTCATGGTTTCAATTTTAGCTCAAGATCAATCAGGTTTTGTTAACTGATTCTTTAAGTCTTTAAAAGTAGTTTAAATCCCAAAAAAGTCTAATCCTTTGGATAATCAAAATGTGTTAAATCTCACAGGTTTCATAAGCATCGACTGTGGGATTCCAAGTGGATCATCATACAAAGATGACATAACAAAGATAATCTATGTTTCAGATTCATCATTTGTAGAAACAGGTGTCTCTAAATCAATCTCTTTCGATGCTCAAAGACAGCTTCAGAATCTAAGAAGCTTTCCAAAAGGTAATAGAAACTGTTACACATTGATTCCAATTCAAGGAAAAGGCAAGAAGTATCTAATAAGAGCTACATTTATGCACGGTGAGTATAATGACCGAGACGATGTTATGCCCGAATTTGATCTGTTTCTTGATGCGAATATATGGGACACAATCTTGATTAGTAATAAATCGGTCGTTGTTTCGAAAGAAGTCGTTTACTTAAGCCAATCTGAGAAAATCTTTGTTTGTTTGGGTAACAAAGGCAAAGGAACTCCATTTATATCGACTTTAGAGCTTCGATTTCTCGGTAATGACAATACAACATACGATTCTCCAAACAGTGCTATGTTCTTATACAGACGGTGGGACTTTGGCTCTCTCATGGATTCATCTGTTAGGTAAATCTCTGCTTAGTTGTGGTCTCTTGAATACTCTGTTTTATGCTCTGTTTTGTGCTCTGTTTTATGCTCTGTTTTGCGCTCTGTTTTTCTAACTCTATGCTTATTTTGTGTGTGAATCAGATATGATACAGATGTGTATGACAGAATATGGATACCTAAAAACTATAAAAATTGTAGAAATATGGATGCTTTGCTGCAAATTACCTCAATGGATGATAGTTACAACCTATCAAGTTTGGTGATGAAAACAGCCATTACTCCAATAAACACAACAATGCCCATCAAGTTTATTGTAGGAAAAGGTGATTCAAATGTGAGGTACTTTGTTTACATGCATTTTGCCGAGGTTGAAGATCTTTTACTCATGGCAAACGAGGTTAGAGAGTTCGATATCCTCATTAACGAAAAGACAATTATCGCTGGTTTTCGACCCAAGAATATTGAGTCAAGCACCATATTTTTAAACCCTTTGAGTAACTCGGAGTTTTCGCTAGTGAAAACTCCCAAGTCTACTCTTCCTCCAATAATTAACGCTATGGAGATCTATATCGGAAGTAATTTCTCGCAATCTTTGACTGACCAAGAGGATGGTATGTGCTAGTAAAAATAACTTATAAAGATCAATCTTTTTGCATAGTTTGATCAATGGTCTAAACTTATAGGTGATGCGGTTATGAGTATAAAAGAGAGCTATAAAGTTAAGAGAAACTGGCAAGGAGATCCTTGTATGCCTAATGTATACATTTGGGATGGACTTAATTGTAGTTATGATAGTCTTACTCCTCCTAGAATTACATCACTGTAAGAATAATTCAATCTTCATCTTTATTTTATCAATCTATACATTTTGATTCTTCACTGAGAATTCATGTCCTGGAGACAGGAACTTATCATCTAGTGGGTTAACCGGTCATATATCTCCATCTTTCTCTAACCTCACAATGATTCAAGAGTTGTGAGTTTATCTAACTAATGATTTTGATACTTTTCTTTTGTGTTTTGTTAAAGAAATTCTTGACTTGAACAATGACACTTCTTTAACCTTCTTGACTTATAGAGATTTATCAAACAATGACTTAACCGGCAACTTTCCAAAGTTTTTATCAGATCTAAAGTTCTTGAGGGTTTTGTAAGTAAATTTATCAGTACAAAGATAACATATTAGATTGGATGGACATTAACTAACTATAGTCATATCTGCAGAAATCTAGAGAAAAATAAGCTAAAAGGTTCAGTTCCATCTGAGTTATTAGCAAGATCAAGGAGTGGATCGCTATTGCTAAGGGTTAAAGAGAATCCAAGACTTTGTACTGAGAATCCTTGCATCAACAAAAAACTTGTAATCTCACTTGTGGTATCATTCACAACATTGTTCATTTTCTTTTTATTATTTGGTGTGTTTTGGAGATTCAAGAATCGGAGAAACAAGTCTGGTAAAAAAAAAAAAATCTATATCTATATCATTTTATCACATTATCTGTTGTGAAGTAAATTTTTCTGTGGATAAAAATGCAGACAACAGAAGAAGAAATCATCCCATGGCGAATTTGCAAAACACATTACTATTTTCTTTTGTAGATGTTGTAAAGATGACAAATAACTTTGGTCGTGTACTCGGTAAAGGAGGTTTTGGAATAGTTTACCATGGCTACTATGACAAGCTTCAAGTTGCTGTTAAACTTTTATCAGAAACATCATCTCAAGGATTCAAAGAGCTTCGGTCCGAGGTAATATAGTAGTAGCATCCTTGATATCCAAATATTAATTCTCTATGTTTTTGAAAAGATAGTGTTTTGTTTTAGTTTAGCGAGTGTACAAAAACTTCCTTTGTGTTTATAAGCATCTCTCCACATATATAGGTCGAAGTTCTTGGGAGAGTTCATCATGTAAATCTCACAGCGTTGATCGGTTATTTCTATGAAGCTGATCAAATGGGATTGATATATGAGTTCATGGCTAATGGAAACATGGCAGATCATCTTGCGGGAAAGTATGAACATACATTGAGTTGGACTCAACGGCTTCAGATTGCCCTTGATGCATCACAAGGTTTGAACATAATATGTTTATTCTTTTGTCTATTTGGTTATTATTAATCTTATATATATTAATCAACTTTTGTGAATTATTTTCACAATTTTTATATAACTTTTAATGTTTTTATGTGTGAAGGGCTCGAGTATCTTCATTGTGGATGTAGACCTCCAATAGTTCACAGAGATGTGAAGACATCAAATATATTGTTGAACGACAAAAACCGAGCAAAACTTGCAGATTTCGGACTATCTCGAAGTTTTCAGACAGATAGTCTTTCTCACTTATCTAGTGTAGTTGCTGGAACTCCTGGTTACCTCGATCCATTGTGAGTTTTCACTAAGGTTGCGAAAAAACCCGAACCAAAGATTTCACGAATCAAACCGAACCGATTTATGTAGAGAAAACCGATCGGCACAATTTTTTTTTAATTTTGGTTCGATAACCGATCGGTTATTGTCTTTTTTTGAAAATAACAAAAAAAACCGAAAATAACCGAAAATTAACCAAATAAACCGGTTTTTTAATAAAAAAACCGAACCGAATAAACCGAGTTCCGAACCAGACCAAAATTCTATTCGGTTTAATTCGACGTACAAAACCGAAAAAACCGAAAACGAACCTAATTTTCCGAAAAAACCAAATTTCTAGCCCTAGTTTTTACTATAACTTTTGCATGCTATACCCGAAAAAATATATATTTTGAATATTTTTGTGTGTGATTATGTTCTATTATTTTAAAAATGTGTAGATGCTTTGAAACAAATGAATTGAGCGAAAAGAGTGACATTTACAGTTTTGGAGTTGTTTTATTGGAGATGATCACAGGTAAAAATGCTATCCATGAGTTACACACAAAGCGTGTTCATGTAAGAGATTGGGTGGAATCGATCTTGAAGTCTACAAATGATGTGAGTGATGTTATTGATCCCAAGATGACAAAAGATTATGATGAAAATTGTGTTTTGAAAATTGTGGAACTTGCCTTGGCCTCTGTTTCACTTAATGTCTCTGAGAGACCAAACATTCAACAAATTGTTAGAGGTTTGGAGGAATGTCTTCAAAAAGAGGAGAGTAACAAAAATTGCTGATCATTACAAGAAAAGTTTGTGTTGTTGTAAGTAAATCCCAAAGTAAATGGAATTGTAAAATTGTATGTATTTTTTTCCTTTTCTTTTAAAGAGTTTTTTAATCAAATTAGAGTTTGAAAACTGCAAAGAAAAAACTAGTTTTTTTTTACCCACTAAACATCTTTTTAAATAACCGTAGAAATCGTTGTTACAATAGTTACTTTAACTTCGAAAAACAAGTTATTACATCAGCATAAAGATGCGTCATATATTGAAGATAGTAATGTTGAAAAAAATGAATATTGACGACGCTTCTTTTGAGAGTAAGTCTTATTCGCCAACAAATTATAAAATCCAATAGACTGCAGCTTGAGAGGCAATATTTTCCCTGTTGAAGAAATACCATATGGAATGACCAATGATCCAGGAGAGCAGAGTACTTGATAGATGTAGAATTTAATCCTAAAACTATACTGCAAATAGCATATCACTATAGCATAATAAAAAGTCAAATCCACATAGACCACACAACACGACTTTCAGTTTAATCCCTAATCAAGCTAAGGCAGATAAATAGATGGCTGACTAAGTAAAAGCAATAAATAAAATAAACGGTTGTAAACAATAAAATAAAAGAGTCAGAAAATACGGAATTCCACATGTATTCAGATTTAAAAGCTCAAGTTAACATGCATTATTTTACTTTGAAAATAGTTCTCAACATGAAAGACAACAATAGAATAATATCATCTCGAAGTATTAAACCCTATGTTCTAATTACTAAAGACAAGCTCTTGTCGTATTTAGATAATTCAATCAAGTATTAAGTTCATATTCAATTGTTCATAAGCATTAGCATTCAGGACAATACTCTCGCAAGCAAGAGCACTTACTCATCAGATCTCTAAACTATGTCTCTTTGCGTTTATCAATAAACTAGGTGATCAATCTAATTCAAGCATTAAGAATAAGTCTAGACTAAGAACCTAACTATTTCAATCATTTTTATTAAACCCTAATATTCAAACATGGTTTCCCTAGGAAATCCTAAAACTTAACTATAAACCTTCTCAGACATTGAAAAGCAAACACAAATCAATATCAAAGAAGAACACATAATCATAAAACAAGAATAGATATTGGTATAAATCAAGGTTCATAAAAACTTCTCCCAAAAGGGGTGTGTAATTCGTCTCCCTGGGTAAAACTAGAAGATAGAATAAAGTTTAGGTTCAAATAAAACTAAGCCACAAGGCTTTTGTAGTTCAAAATAAATAAAATAAAAATAGGAAATCTTGAAAAGTTTTGAGAACACATGTGCAAACTATGGAAAATCTCCAAATTTCTCGCAGGAGGCTGGATTGGTCGGTCTAGGTTGGATTGATCGGTCTGGGTGCTCCGGGTCGGTCTGGACCGATCGGTCCAGTCTCACACCGACCGGTCTGAGTTTTCTGATTTTTCGAGAGAGTTCAGACCGATCGGTCTGGCTTGCACCTGCTTCTTCTGCGAACCAACTTGACCAGTTTTTAGTAAAATCGCCCTAACTCTTGATTGCACCGATGAATCGACTTCAAACCACTTCCATACGAAAGCTAACTCACATGGATATCTTGTGTAAAAATTTCAGCTTCATCCATCTGTGGTAAAATCTTCAAACGTTGGAAAACTTCTGACATTTCTGTCGGATTCTGCATCTAAATATGCCAATTTGCATCCAAAAATCCATTAAGCTGAAGATAACCGATGAGAGGATTTGAAGTCTACCCGAAAAAGACAAGTGTTTCTGTATTGTGGCTTTCTTTGAAGAAGAGGAAGACCCAAATACCTGATAGGCCATTGACCAACTGCAAATCCTTGGTGGAACATTTCGGTTGATAAACTCTCACTCACTCCGGCTGAGAAGAGAACTGATTTTTCCAAATTCGTGTGCAGACCAGAGTGTGTAGTTATTCCAGTTGTATCTTCAAGTAGTTAACCCAATTAAACTTAGTTAAACCATGTTCTCCACCTTTTTCCCATTTTGGCCATGTGTCCAAACAACTTTGTTTCCAATTGTGCTAATCCCTCATTTCCTCTCTTTTGAACAAGTTTTTGACGAGTACCATATTTCTTGGCTTCTTGAGTGGAACAAAAGAAGACATGTCGGGTTGGGCGTTTGCCACATTCTCTTCAGCCACCACTTTAGCCACAACTTCTGTCTATTCGACCGCCATCTTAGCTGTAACAGCCTTGTGAGCATTTTTGGCAGCAACAACCTCTTATTCCTTGGCCACAGTAGCAACAACTTCTTCTGCCTCCTTGTCTGCAGCAGCGGCAACAACAACCTTGTTCTTATTGTGTTTGAATTTTCAGATATCATTTTGAACTGATCTTGTTCGTATAAAAAAAGCGGCTGCATCGGTTCAACAAGCTACAAAAAAACATAAATTAGTGTGTAGTTATTCGAGTTATTCCAGTTGTATCTTCAAAAAGTTAATCCAGTTAAGCTAATTAATCAATTTTACGTGCTTGTACTTAAACCTAATTAAACATAGTTTTCTAATTTTAGTTATTCATATGTTATACTGTGATAAACTAGTTGTCAAAGTTAATTGAGTTAGACAATTCTACTTATTAAGTTAACCTAACTAGGGCTGGGTTTTCGAGTACTCTGTTTGGTTTCGAGTCGCGACCATTCGGTTCTTGAATATTTATATCCAATCGATCCTTTTCAAATTTTTGGGTTGGTTCCAGTTTGGTTCATATCGGTTTCAGGTCGATTCAGTTATATGTTTGAGAAACCAAAAATTACACGAGTTTTTTGTTCTGAATCGGTTCCGGGTATTTCTCACACAATTTTTTTTAAAAATACCCAAGAAAACAAAAAATTACTCAATACTAGAATAGAATACCCGAAAATTGAAGATGAAAAATACCAGATAATATAGTAAAATACCTGATAAAACGAGAACTACCGATAATAGAATAAAATACATGAAAGTTTTGAACATGATACCACCCCATCTGATACCAACAAGAAAAAACTAAAACAAGAAACTGTGATCTCACTTATGCTTTTAAACAAAAACATAACAAAACATATTGTTATAAGAATTAGTCATATATAAACATATGCAAGTTGTGTTTTTACTCAAAATATATCTTTTGAGTCACTAACATTAATTTGCTTAAAACTAAATGAAGTATTATATTGTAGTTTTAAGGTAAAAATCAATATACTTATATATATATTAATATTCAGCCGGTCATTCGTTTACTTTTGGTTGTAACATTGGTCACTTAGGGCAAGTAGCTAATTTATATTATTAACTTCCAATTTGTTTAGATTTGGTCAGAGTTTTCCACCAAAATAATAATTTTTTTTTTGTCTATAATAACAAACTTTCATCACTAAGAAATTCTCAAAAAAGCCATTTTTGGTTTGCTTTTTCCCTTTGTTTTCAAGAAACCATACAAAAATGGAAAACTTTAGTTTTCTCTGTTTGATTTATTTAGCAACTTTTGCATTAAGTCTTATCGTTTCAACTTTAGCTCAAGATCAATCAGGTTTTGTAAACTAATTCTATAAATCTTTTGAAATTAGTTTAAATTCTAAAAAAAATATAATAAAAATGTCTAAAATCTAACAGGTTTCATAAGCATTGACTGTGGAATCCCAAGTGGAACATCATACAAAGATGACACAACAGGCATAAACTATGTTTCAGATTCATCATTTGTAGAAACAGGTGTCTCTAAATCAATCTCATTTGATACTCAAAAACAACTTCAGAATCTAAGAAGCTTTCCAGAAGGTTCTAGAAACTGTTACACATTGAATCCAATTCAAGGGAAAGGCAAGAAGTATCTAATAAGAGCTAGTTTCATGTATGGTAACTATGATGGAGAAAATGGTTCACCTGAATTTGATCTGTTTCTTGGTGGTAATATATGGGACACAGTCATGCTTAGTAATGCATCGGTTGTTGTTTCTAAAGAAGTTGTTTACTTAAGCCAATCTGAGAAAATCTTTGTCTGTTTGGGTAATAAAGGTAAAGGAACTCCATTTATATCGATTTTAGAGCTTCGGTTTCTTGGTAATGATAATACAACGTATGATTCTCCAAACGGTGCTTTGTTCTTCTCCAGACGATGGGACTTTCGCTCTCTTGTAGGTTCATCTGTCAGGTAAAGATCTCTGTTTCTATGCTCTGTTTCTTGCTCTGTTTCTCACTCTTTTTTGTGTTTTGTTTCTCACTCTGTTTTATGCTCTGTTTCTAGAGCTCGAAGTAGGGGTGAGCATTCAGTTTTTTTTTTTGTTTTTTTGGGCGAATTGAACCGAATAAAAGTTCGGGTCGGTTTTTCATTTTTGATATTCGGTTTTTTGTTCGAAAATCTTAATTTCGGTTAAATTTTCGGTTTTTTCTTCTTCTGTTTTTCGGTTTATTTTTGGTTTTTTCTGCTAATTTTAGCAAGTTCGTGTCGGTTCGAGTTGGTTCGGTTCGGTTAGTTTAGTAAAAAAATTTGTTACCGGACCGAAAGTTTACTTACTTACATAGTATGACTTGGACTTGAATTATAATGGATATTTTTTGTGTGTGAATCAGATATGATGAAGATGTTTATGATAGAATTTGGATATCTAGAATATTTGGATATTGTAGAGAGGTCAATACCTCACTTCCAGTGATCTCAAATAATAATGGTTACAATCTTCCAAGTTTGGTGATGAGTACTACGATGACTCCAACAGACACAACAACACCCATCAGGATGATTTTGATAAAACCGGATCCTAATGTCAGATACTTTGTGTACTTGCACTTTGCCGAGGTTGAAGATCTCAGTCTCAAACCAAACCAGACTAGAGAGTTTGATATTCTCATCAATCGAGTGACGGTTAAAGCTGGTTTCAGTCCTAAGTATCTTCAGACAAATACTATTTTTCTAAACCCTGAAAGTCAAACTGATATAGAGTTTTTGCTTGTGAGAACTCCAAAATCCACTCTTCCACCAATGATTAATGCTATGGAGATCTACATTGGAAATAGTTTCTCGCAATCTTTGACTGACCAAGAGGATGGTATGTGTTAGTAAAATGGCACCTAAAGTTCAATCTTTTTGCATAGTTTAATCAATGGTTTCAATTGAAACTTATAGGTGATGCGATTATGAGTATAAAAGAGACTTATAAAGTGAAGATAAATTGGCAAGGAGATCCTTGTATGCCTAATGATTACATTTGGGATGGACTTAATTGTAGTTATGATGGTCTTACTCCTCCCAGAATTACATCATTGTAAGACTAATTCAATCTTCATCTTCTTCTTATCAATCTATACATTTTTGTTTATTGATTGAGAATTCATTTTTTGGAGTTAGGAACTTATCATCGAGCGGGTTAACGGGTCAAATATCTCTATCCTTCTCTAACCTCACAATGATTCAACAGCTGTGAGTCTATCCAACTCAAAATCAATTAGCAATGAGAAGATTAGTCCATATTTTTGTATATATTACTAATATAATATTAGTCATTAGTCTCAAGTTGGTTTTAGTATGATGATGAGATCAATTTCGAATTAGATCGCAAATCAAACTGAGTTATGATACCATGTTAGGATTATGAACTTTCAACTCGAAATTATTTGGCAGTGAATATATTGTTCCACATTTTTACATATGAATGATTGTCCCTTTTAATTTCGACTTGAGATGTCTTGATATCTCTAATATTGAAATTTATGTTATTGTATTTTTTGTTAAAGAGTTTCTTGATTTGAACAGAGACTTATCAAACAATGACTTAACCGGTAACATTCCAGAGATTCTATCAAGACTCAAGTTCTTGAAAGTTTTGTAAGTTAACTTATTGATACAATGATAACAAATTTGATTTGATGGATTCTAACTCTAATAACATATGCAAAAACCTAGAGAAGAACAAGCTAACAGGTTCAGTTCCATCTGAGTTATTAGCAAGATCAAAGAGTGGATCACTCTCGCTAAGGATAGGAGAGAATCAAGAACTATGTACTGAGATCTCTTGCGGGAAAAACAACAGCAAAAAACTTGTAATCCCACTAGTAGCATCATTCACAGCATTGTTCATTTTCTTGTTATTGTTTGGTGTAGTGTTTTGGGTAATCAAGAAGAGAAGTAAGTCCTATTCTTTTCACATTATCATTTGTTAAAACCATAACTTGCTAAAGTGAACTCCATGTTGGGAAGAAAATGCAGAGAACAAAACAAGAAACAATCCAATGGAGAAATCGGAGAACACATTGTTATTTTCCTTTGCTGATGTTGTAAAGATGACAAATGACTTTACTCGAATTCTTGGCAAAGGAGGTTTTGGAACAGTCTACCATGGCTACTATAACAATCTTCAAGTCGCAGTTAAAATTTTATCAGAAACATCAGCTCAAGGATTCAAAGAGTTTCGCTCCGAGGTAATGTATATAGTAGAACTCTAAATATTGGCCGGGCGATCCCTGAGCATAGCCAAATGAAACATAGACCCCCAAAACTTAAAAATCTCTCTATATATATGTGTCTGTTTTTAAAAAACGTATGATCCAAAAAAAAAAATAGATGAAATATTAGCTTAAAATTTATAAACTTTGTTTCAAGCCCTCGAAAAATTCAGGGCTGGCACTGATAAATATCTATATATGTATTCATATAGGTTGAACTTCTTGGGAGAGTTCATCATATCAACCTTGTTGCGCTGATTGGTTATTTCATAGAAGCTGATAAGATGGGATTGATCTATGAGTTCATGACTAATGGAAACATGGCAGATCATCTGGCCGGAAAGTGTGAACATACATTGAGCTGGAATCAAAGGCTTCAAATTGCACTTGATGCAGCTCGAGGTATGACCAATTTACTATATGCGACGTTTTGTTTTATGTATGAATTTAAAAGCAATACTAAAAGCAATTCAAACAACCATTTATACGCTAAAAATTACATGAAAAATAATTATTAGGTTAAAAACTACAGCAACTATATATAACAAAAATGTTAATTTATAATGATCTAGTATAACGTATCGATTTATATCCAAACTACATAAATTTTAATTTGATTCGGTTTTCAAAAGTTTACTTTGGTTTGTTATTGAACAGAAAAGAAGATGACAAAAAATTAGTTAAATAATTCCGATTTGATATGAATTTTAATTATATTTTATATTTTAAGTTTAGATATAAAATGTATATAGCTTGGACATAAATGGACATGTTATGTATAAATACTAGAAACAATTTCGAATTAGTATGAGGTATTTTACAAAGGAGCCCAAAATCGATTTCATGCAGGTTTTAGTAGCACTTGCACGAACAATTTTCAGTAACTATAGCTATCGACTGCGAAACGAATAAGATTTTGATTCAAAAAGTTTAACTTTTTAATGAATTTTTGAAGGGCTTATGTATCTTCATTGTGGAAGCACACCTTCGATGGTTCACAGAGATGTGAAGACATCAAACATATTATTGAACGATAAAAACAGAGCAAAGCTTGCAGATTTTGGACTTTCTCGGAGTTTTCAAACAGATAGTCGTTCTCATTTTTCCACCGTAGTCGCTGGAACTCCTAGATATCTTGATCCACAGTGAGTTTTCTCTATTATATTTGCTTGCTTCACACGATAAAGAAAACAATTCAACAATCGAGTTATGTTTTTAAAGAGCATTTCCGTCAATGAATTTTTAAGAGTTTCTTAACAATAAATTATTAATAAATATTAGGAAAGCAGGAGAGAGAACCTAGTATCGATTCTAGTTTAGAACCGGTTCTTAAAGAGTTTCTTACATATATAAAATTGTTATTGGTTCACATGTATTTTTCATTAAAAAATATTAAAAAAATAAAACTAACATAGAAATATTATTATTTTATTGGGTAGAACATTTTGTTAGAGTTTCTAACCAATGAAGATATGGTCTAATGTGTAGATACTTTGAAACAAGTACGTTAAGTGAGAAGAGTGATATTTACAGCTTTGGAGTTGTATTATTAGAGATTATTACAGGAAAAACTGCGATTAGTGATTCAATAACGAAGCGTGTTCATCTCAAAGATTGGGTGGATTCGATTTTGAAGTCTACGAATGATGTGAATAATCTTATAGATCCAAAGATGGTGAAAGATTTTGATGCAAACTCTGTTTGGAAAATTGTGGAGATTGCTTTAGCCTCTGTTTCACAGAATGTCTCTGAGAGACCAAACATGCAACAAATCGTAAGAGGATTGGAGGAATGTCTTCAAAAAGAAGAGAGTAACAAGACTTATTGATTTCATTACAAGAAAAATGTTTGTGTTGTTGTAAGTAAACCCCCAAAATAATGGAATTATAAACTTGTATGTGTTTTTTTTTTTTTGAAAGATTTTCTTATAAATATTATATTATTTTGTTCACAAAGATTTTCTTATATTAAATTAGAGTTTTAAGAATACAAAAAGTTTTTTAAAGATTTTATTTTTATTTTTTTGTTAAAGAGTTAAATTAGAAATTAAGACTACAAAAAGAACTAGTTAATCACAAGTACATGTTCCGAATACGAGTTGACTTATAAATTTAAAACGTGTCAAACATCACTATAATTTTCCTTTACTAAAGGTTAGTCTAAAACAAAGACATTTTTCTTAAGGATATTTTTAGAAAATACCATAATTTTCTTGTTGTTTATGAAATATATCATGGTTGTAGAATCTACCACAAATATGGTGATTATGGTATATGAAAAAGTCAATTATGACGTTATCTTACTTTGTAGGTGCCTTGGAAATGATGATAGAGAAAATAAGAATTTATTTTCATTTATTTATGACAAGATTGGTTGTTGGAGTTTAAGCATGTAAACTCTATTTATTGGTTTCTTAATTTTCTTTTGCTATGTTAACAAAATATAAAGTGGACGAAATAAGAATTGGATAAAATGTGTTTAGATTTGTTTTAATTTTTGTCCATTTCATCCACTGTATTTCAATATATCTAACAATCTATAGATAATGAAAAAAACATATCATGCGCAACTGTCATCGTATCATCACAAATAATATAACAAATATTAAATCAACAAAATATGAAGTAAACAAAATAAGAATTATATAGTGTAAATAAGCATTTATTTTCATTTAATTATGACAAAATTGGTTGTTGGAGCTCAAGCATGTAAACCTTATTTATTGGTTTCTTAACTTTCTTTTGCTATGTTAACAAAATATAAAGTGGACAAAATAAGAATTGGATAAAATGTGTTTAGAATTGTTTTAATTTTTGTCCATTTCATCCACTATATTTCAATATATCTAACAATCTATAGACAATGAAAAAAACATACATGCGCAACTGTCATCGTATCATCACAAATAATAGAAAAAATATTAAATCAACAAAATATGAAGTAAACAAAATAAGAATTGAACAGAATGTAAATAAGCATTTATTTTCATTTTTTTACGACAAGATTGGTTGTTGGAGCTCAAGCATGTAAACTCTATTTATTGGTTTCTTAACTTTCTTTTGATGCATTAACAAAATATAAAGTGGACAAAATAAGAATCAGATAAAATGTGTTTAGAATTGTTTTAATTTTTTTCCATTTCATCCACTATATTTCAATATATCTAACAATCTATAGACAATGAAAAAAACATATCATGCGCAACTGTCATCGTATCATCACAAATAATAGAACATATATTAAATCAACAAAATATGAAGTAAACAAAATAAGAATTGAACAGAATGTAAATAAGCATTTATTTTCATTAATTTATGACAAGATTGGTTGTTGGAGTTCAAGCATGTAAACTCCATTTATTGATTTCTTAACTTTCTTTTGCTCTATTAACAAAATATAAAGTAATTGGATAAAATGTGTTTAGAATTTTTTTAATTTTTGTCCATTTCATCCACTATATTTCAATATATCTAACAATCTATACACAATGAAAAAATATACCATGCGCAACTGTCATCGTATCATCACAAATAATAGAACAAATATTAAATCAACAAAATATGAAGTAAACAAAATAAGAATTGAACATAATGTAAATAAGCATTTATTTTCATTTATTTACGACAAGATTGGTTTTTTGAGCTCAAGCATGTAAACTCTATTTATTGGTTTCTTAACTTTCTTTTGCTCTGTTAACAAAATATAAAGTGGACAAAATAAGAATCAGATAAAATGTGTTTAGAATTGTTTTAATTTTTTTCCACTTCATCCACTATATTTCAATATATCTAACAATCTATAGACAATGAAAAAACATACTTGCGCAACTGTCATCGTATCATCACAAATAATAGAAGAAATATTAAATCAACAAAATATGAAGTAAACAAAATAAGAATTGAACATAATGTAAATAAGCATTTATTTTCATTTTTTTATGACAAGATTGGTTGTTGGAGCTCAAGCATGTAAACTCTATTTATTGGTTTCTTAACTTTCTTTTGCTCTGTTAACAAAATATAAAGTGGACAAAATAAGAATCAGATAAAATGTGTTTAGAATTGTTTTAATTTTTTTCCACTTCATCCACTATATTTCAATATATCTAACAATCTATAGACAATGAAAAAAACATATCATGCGCAACTGTCATCGTATCATCACAAATAATAGAATATATATTAAATCAACTAAATATGAAGTAAACAAAATAAGAATTGAACAGAATGTAAATAAGCATTTATTTTCATTAATTTATGACAAGATTGGTTGTTGGAGTTCAAACATGTAAACTCCATTTATTGATTTCTTAACTTTCTTTTGCTCTATTAACAAAATATAAAGTAATTGGATAAAATGTGTTTAGAATTTTTTTAATTTTTGTCCATTTCATCCACTATATTTCAATATATCTAACAATCTATACACAATGAAAAAATATACCATGCGCAACTGTCATCGTATCATCACAAATAATAGAACAAATATTAAATCAACAAAATATGAAGTAAACAAAATAAGAATTGAACATAATGTAAATAAGCATTTATTTTCATTTATTTACGACAAGATTGGTTTTTTGAGCTCAAGCATGTAAACTCTATTTATTGGTTTCTTAACTTTCTTTTGCTCTGTTAACAAAATATAAAGTAATTGGATAAAATGTGTTTAGATTTTTTTTTAATTTTTGTCCATTTCATCCACTATATTTCAATATATCTAACAATCTATAGACAATGAAAAAAATATACCTTGCGCAACTGTCATTGTATCATCACAAATAATATAACAAATATTAAATCAACAAAATATGAAGTAAATAAAATAAGAATTGGACAGAATGTGTTCAGAACTGTGAGTAAATTGGATATTACATTTTCACTCGTAAGAACCCAAGTCCACTCTTCCACCAATTATCAACGCGATAGAGATCTATGTTAGCAAGAAGATGGTATGTGCTATAGTTTTGTCTAAATTAAGTTTTGTCTAACATAAGAGGAATACAAATTTAAAATGTGAAAAAACACAAACTAAACCAATGCATTTTAAGCCTGCTTATGCATTGGAGATAGACATAACAAATGCATTTCACACTTGCTTTTATGCATTGGAGATAGACATATTTCCCAAAATCTTTTGCATCCGTCCAACCTTATGGTCGGATTCCACAGAATTGTTCTTCCTCTATCCCTCACACTCTTTCAACTCTCTCTCTCTCTTAAAGTTGAAGGTTTCTCTGTCGTTTCTTCAAAAATTAAAAAAAATTCCCTGCAAATCCTTCGGCTTCTTCGTGTCTTCCTTCTCCTCATGAGTTTTCCAGAGTACGATCTCAGGTACACCGTACATCTTCGCTACTTCATGTCTCTCTACCTCTCTATTTGTACTCCTCAATCTATCGTTAATTCGTGTTAAGATTGTTCGATTATTTCCTTAGATGTGATGCTGGTTTCTTCAGATTGTTCGATTCTTTCATTAATTTCATTATTTCAGCCCTTATCTTCGGTTATCATATCGATTCCGTGGATTTCTCTTGGTTTTTATGCTGGTTCTTCTCATGGATTTTTGGATTTTTTAGGTTGTAGCTCAGAAGCTTTTAGTTTTGTTTTCATTGTCTTAAAATGGAAAGTTTTATGTTCTTGATGACCATTATAATGTAGTGAATAATTTTGGGTATTAATTGGTTATAATTGAGGAAGTATATCGTAATCAAAGATGCTGGTGATTATCTTGCTTGGAATTTCTTCGAGATTAAAGTTGAATGTATATACGCTTGATGTTGAAGTTCGTCATGTATCTTCTTTGGCCTTTGATTTAAGGATTTTGAGTTGTTCTGTTAATTGGTTCAGACATTAGTTAGTGTTAACCTCTGGAAGCATAGACTTGTTAAGGGGTTAATTTTATTATTTTTATGATATTAACCATTCTACCTGCAAATTTTCATGCCTTGTTGAATTATTGTTTTGTGTTCTAGTAGTGTTCCACGACATTTTGATTGAAGCTTAAAGAGCATGAATGTATACTTCAGGATTCTGTCAACGATCTTTAATTGATTAAATCTCTTAAGCAACAATTGTTAAGATGTGAATTTGCTATGAAGAAAGGAATCACTTAGTTGCAAGTTATGATAGTAGTTATTGTTCTTTGTTGTGTATTGTTTTGTCTATTCTTATTGTTCTTTGTTTGTGTATTGTTTTTTTTTTTACAGGGCGAGTACTAAAGACTGTTGTCGCATCTCAAAGGTTGTTTCTTTTTTCAATTTTTTTTTATTATTTCGATAAGATGGCGATCTATCTGACGGCGGGAGCAGTTGAGAAACTTGCTAATGGAGATGTGAGGTCCGAAATACAAATGATGCCGATGATGCATGTGTTGAAATCGACGATTGTTGTGGTTAACAGACGTGAAGCGGCTGTGTTGTGGTTAACAGACGGGCAGGGGCATGAGATACAGGCATTACTTAAGGGTGATATGAGCTTGGTGAAAGACAAGATTGTTGGATCCGGTAGTAATATTCAGCTCCTTCAATTCACCACTAGAACCACTCGAGTTTTCCCGGTGCAAAGGTAAATTTTGCGCTAGTTTGCCTTTTTTTTTTTTAGTAGAAACGACGAATTTTGTAGTCTGCTGCGAATGTGATATTATCTAGTTCTGATGTAATTGGACAACCTCATTCTCAAAAACATGTTCAAAGTTTTGAGGTAAGAATTTACCATCTAGCAAATTAACATGTCATATATCGTCCTTCTTCTCTAATCTCACAATGATTCAAGAACTGTGAGTGTATCTAATTAAAGATTTTGATAAATTTTGTATTTTGGTAAAGAATTTCTTGACTTGAACAAAAACACTTCCATTATATTCTTGATTGCAGAGATTTATCAAACAATGACTTAATTAGCCACATTCCAGAGTTTCTATCAGACCTTAAGTTCTTGAGGGTTTTGTAAGTAAACTTGTTAGTACAAAGATAAAATATTAGATTATATGGACTTTAACTCTAATAACATCTGCAGTAACCTAGAGAAGAACAAGTTAACATGTACAATTTCATTTAAGTTATTAGAAAGATAAATGAGCGGATTGCTCTTGCTAAATGTCAAAAAGAATCTAGGACATTGAACAATGATTTTTTGCGGAAAAAGCAACAACAAAAACCTTGTAGTCCCACTTGTGGCATCATTCACAACATTGTTCACTCTCTTGTTATTATTTGGTGTGTTTTGGAGAATCAAGAACCGGAAAAACAAGTTGGGTAAAAAAAATCTATATATATATATATATATATATATATAATTTTTTCAATTGTTAAAATAATCTTTTGTTTTTGACAAAAAATTTGTTAAATAAATTTTGCGGTGGATAAAAATGCAGACAACTAGAAAAAGAAATCATCCAATGGAAAAATTGCAAAACACATTACTATTTTCTTTTGTAAAAGACAAAAAATTTGGTCGTGTACTTGGTAAATGAAGATTTGGAACAGTCTATTATGGCTACTATGACAACCTTCAAATTGTGGTTAAACTTTTATCAGAAACATCAACTCAAAGATTTAAAGAACTTCGCTTTGAGGTAATATATAGTAGTAGAATCCTTGATTCCAAATTTATATCCCTTTTAATTTCGGATTCCAAATTTGTGTTCTCTATTTTCAACCTTCTATATGGAAACTTAATCTTTACAGTATGCATTTTTATTGATTGAATTTTTTAGTTGTTGATGTTTTTACCTAAACAAAAACACTAGTATAAAATTTGTAATTCTTTAATTTGTGTATTTTTTACCCTTTTTGTGTGTGCACTTTGTGTATATTTAACATCATAAGGAGTGTACAAAAAAACATCTTCAATGTTTATATATAAATATAGGTCGAAGTTCTTGGGAGAGTTCATCATGGAAATCTCACCGCGCTAATCAATCATTTTCATGAAGTTGATAAAATGAGATTGATCTATGAGTTCATGGTTAATGGGAACATGGCCGATCATCTCGCGGGAAAGTGTGAACATATATTGAGCTGGACTCAGCGGCTTCAGATTGCAATAAAAGCATTACAAGGTCTGAATAAAATATGTTCAATATTTCTTTTATTCCCCCTCTGTTTCATTTTAATTATTGCTTAAGAAAAATGCACACAAATTAAAAAACTACAAATTTTCATATAATTTTTCTTATTTAGATAAAATATCATTAACTAAAACCAATTCAATTGATAGTAAAATATTATGGAGAATATGAAAAATTATAAACAACAAATGCGTTTACTTTCTTACATGGATAGATGTGAACAACAATTATATTGAAACAACTTTTTTCTCTAAAACTCTACAATCATTTTGAAAACGGAGAGTATTAATTAATATAAAGTTGATAGGATTATGTACTTTTAAATCAAAACTAATTGACAATAATTATATATATATATATATATATA
>OVBE01003122.1:0-27800 GCA_900406425.1 Iberis pinnata
GGAAATCTTCTTTTTAGTAGAAATTTCGCTAAGTAAAAAGAAATAAAAAGGGAAACGTCAAAAAAATAAGTAAGTTTTTGCGGGATCAGGTACCGCTTCATAAAATATCAAAATAGCACTTATTATCCGCTATTAAAAATGTTGGCAACCCTCGCGACGTCTANATAGCACTCCAGTAATTTGCGCTATTATGGAGTGCTATCAATACTATTTTTTCTTGTAGAGGTTCAGTTCAGAAAAACCGTGATGTGGATAATCCCGCAGGTACTCCTTGAACCAGTCCCACGCCTCATAGATGGATTCCACCGGTCCTTGCTGGAATAGAGAGATCTTACTTCTCAAATTGTTGGTTCTGGTGGAGGTGTAGAAATGGTTCAGAAACTTGGCTTTGCACTCATGCCAAGTTTCTATCGAGTTAGTAGGTAATGACTTTAGCTACCTCAGAGCTCTATCAGCTAAAGAATGGTTGAAGAGCTTACAATTTACGAAGTGTTTAGAGACTCCATTCAGCTGAGTAGTGTTGTATATATCTTCAAAACTATCAATATGATCCATAGGATGCTTGGTAGACAAGCCATGAAACTGGTTTTTTCGGAGCAAATGGATCAGCTAAAACAGGAACTGGTAGTCCTGTATCTAAGGTTGTGGGGGTGAAGGGCGTTCCTATTGACTAGGAAGGCCTCAGGGTTGTTGAAATCGCCAACAGGTACCATGTTATGGGGGAGGTGGGCGATTTCAGTTTGGTCCCGATGGAGCTTTTTCTCTATTCCATCGCATAGATTGGCGTTTTCATCTCTTTGGTTTGCATCTCTTTCGAGATTCAAAGACGGCACTTGATTACCTCCTTGTTGGTTTAGCCCCAAATGTCCTATCTGCTCCAAGACTAGAGGGATTTGGGCATTCTGACCTAAAGTATTGATCGGATTCTAAATTACGTTATCAGCCATTGGTATTGATGAACTGGCGTTCTTCTAGACTTCTATTTTGAGCGTTTTAATCGTGCAAGTTCTTCGTTTTTGAGAATACGCAGTTCAGGTGATTTGTCAAATTTCCTGGTCATGCACTTTCAAAACAAAAACAAGCAGAAAGAACGAAATTAGTACTGAAAATAAAATCTTAGACTAGACTCTAAGAAAAACTTATAAGGCACTGTATTGGTCCCCGACAACGGCGCCAAAAATCTGATAGGCTCAGGTTTTAAATCCTAAATCTATACTGCAGAGAACAGATCCTTGTAGTACAAAAAAGGATTGATCCCACGAAGACCAGACAAGTAAGACTCTCAGTTTAAAAATCGATTCTAGCTAAGACAAGATAAAAAAGAATGTTTTTAAGACGATTTAAAAGTAAAACGAATGATTAAAAAGTGAATGTAAATCAATAGAATAAAACGCTAGGCGATAGGGAAGTTCCACATGTTTTCAGGTTTTAGGTTCAAGTTGACAAGCAAGATTAACAATGAAAATAGTTCTCAACTCAAAAGACAGGAATAGACTAATCTCATCCCGAAGTATTAGACTCCTATAATAGAATTTATAGAAATAAAGACTAACCTTCTCCCGAAATCTTAGATTTCTAAAACAGATAATTAAATCATGCAATGATTACATATTCGATATGTTCATAAGCATTCTAAGACAATACTTTCGCAAGCAAAGATAATTATTCATCTTGACTAGATCAGATTAGATAAACCAAATCCTTTTGTATTTATTAACCTAAAACCATGAACTAGGTGATCAGGCTAATTCAAGCAATAATAATAAATCTAGACTAAGAACCTAACAATTTAAATCCATTAAAGTCAAACCCTAACCATCAAAACCTCTTTTCCTAGGAAATCCCTAAAACCTAACAAAGAGACTACTCATACATAGTCAAGAAATCAACAATCATTATTTGAGAAAGCATATTCAAAACAGAATTTAATTAAAGTAAATAAAGAGAGTTTAGAATTCTTCTCCAAAATACAGGTATCAGGATTCGTCTCTCTCAGAAAATAAAATTGTGTTGTGAATTGTAAGTTCTGTGTTCTGGTGTTTTGAAAATAAACCTAGAATTCTGAGTTATATAGAAGTCAAAAGAGAAGAAAACCTAAAAATAAAAACATATGATAAGTCTTGAGGACGGAAACGTCTTTTTGGAGAACTTCAATAATCCTCGAGCATTCGGGTTGATCGATCTAAACATGCGGAGATTTGGCAGTCTTCAGGATTGATCGATCCATGTGTAGATCGATCGATCTCTTCAATCATATGTTGCACATGCTTCTTATGCGAGACAACTTGACTAGTCTTCAGTAAAACCGTCATAACTTCTGATTGCCTCAATGGATTGACCTCAAATAACTTTCATATGAAAGCTAACTCACGTGGCCAGTTTGAGTTAAAATCTCAGTCCATTCCATTCATATCAACATCTCCAAATGTCAATCAACTTTCAGCTCTTCTGCTGAACTCTGCTTCTGCATTCATCAAATTATATCCACTTTGTGCATAAAACCACATTTTTGCTCCAAAACGTCTAAAATACCTAGAATCATGAAAATATACAAAAAAACATAGAAAACACTCGAATGATGACAAATAACAACTAAAAATACTCACTAAAAAGCATCAAAATTGAGTGATATCAATTTCTCAAGACTTAGATCTTTGCTTGTCCTCAAGTAATGCAAGACCCAATCAAGAGAAAAGGTTTTGAAACCACACAGGAACTCTTAAAATCTTAGCAACCTTAAGCATAGATATCAAATCTTAAAAGACATCAAACCTAAACAACCATTACGAAAGAATTGTTCCCCACCACATAACTAAAAGCCTGTTTTCTACTCTAAATACAACATCAATCAAATCAAATCATCTCAACCAGCTCATTGAGTTCAATTTTATTAGAATAGATGCATTTTTACCTACGGGTTTTTGATTCAATGTGCACAAGCACCTCTTATATCAAATTGCTCATACCAAACAGAGCATCCAACGACTTGTGGTTCTGACTTTTTTCCCCCTTTCTCACTTCTTTTTGAAAGATTAGCATTTTTCTGCGTTTTTCTTTTCTCTTTTTTCAAAAGATTTGCACTTTTCTGCGTTTTTCTTTTCTATTCTTTTCTTATGGATTTTTAAACAGCCCGGCAATGACTATGGACTTCTAGGTCACGCTTTCAACTCTTTTTCTAAACCGATTTTTTCTGAAAGAAGAGAGAGAAAGGATTCAGATCATACTGAATGAACTTATCGGTTTTACAGAACACTGAAGAGCAAGCCACTTAGATTTCAAAATATCTTACCACCACAAGCAAGAGAAATTAAGTTCAGTATTAAGTCCTATCATGGCAGAGCTAGCATCAAATCATCAACAATCCAAAAGATCCAGACTTTCAAAAACAAAACAATCAGTAATGGGGTTCCAATCCTAAACATATCAGTTAAATCTAAGCCAATAATCTAAAAAGGTTAATACTATACTCACACTAGGTTGGTTAACATCATATATTCTGGTCATTGTTCCTTCGATTCAACTTATTAAAACCGAAAATTTTTGAAAATTTTCACCAAACTCATGAAACATCAAAAAGACCTAAAATATGATTAGTAACTATACTCCCTCCCCCAGACTTAAATCACACCGTCCTGGTGTGAAATAAACCCAAGAAAAGGAATAATGACCAGAAAAATAGGAAAAATAGTTTAAAATAATTTCAATACTTACCTAAAACAAAGACCGGCTGAAAATTTTTGTATGATGGATCGATCGATCTCTCATCACGTAAGAAACTTCATAGGCATGGATCGATCGATCCATAGACGAGTCGATCGTTCTGAATGTCCGACCTAAATTCTCTAATTTCCCTGAAGCATCTATTAAACTCAAAACTAAAATTAATAGATTAGTTAACTAATTAGGACTGAGTCTAACCAAAAACTAAAGAAAATAAATCAAATTAGTGGGTTGCCTCCCACTCAGCGCTTTATTTAATGTCTATAGCTAGACCCACTTACCTTTTATGCTGAATCTGGTTCAGCTCCAATAGAGGCTATAGTTCTCCCATCCTTTTCTGATATTTGCATCTTCAACATCTTATTCATTGCTACCTTCTTGAAATCATTTCCTTTTTTAAAAAAAAAACCTTGACCAAAAGGAATCCTAACCTTAGAGAAAGGTTTTGGAAAACCTTTAATCTTCACTCTATAATCAATCCATTCTTCACCCATTGACTTAGGAATCAAAGTCATGTGAGGTTTCTTCATGCCTTCTTTCAAACTCTCCTTACCTTTATCCTTCTCTTTTGAAACCGGTTTTGATGCATCCTTTTCTTCCTTGATCATCCAGATCTAAATCAGCACTTTCATCGACCTTCTGTAAGTTTATCTTCCCCCTCTTCTTCATTCTTGGGGTAGAACCTTTGAGTTGAACTTGAGATTCATTGCTCATGACTTTAACATCAGAGTCTTCAGCTTCGTTTTGAGGGACCTGCTCCTCTTTTACTTCTTTGATCTCTATGATCCTTGTTGTTGGTACATAGGGTACTACGAGATAGTAGTATGATTTCTGGATGTTGGTTAGATAGATTCGCTTCTGAGGAACATGCATCACAGCTCCTATTGATGCTAAGAACGTCCTACCCAGAACCAGCGATCCTTCAGAATTCCCATTCGTGTCAAAGACATGGAAATCAAATGGGACTATGCAATCTCCCACTTGTACCATAACATTAGATACAAAACCAGTAGAAGCCATAACATAATTGTTAGCCAAGGCAAATGATATTCCGAAAGGTCTTATATCCCTAAGTCCCAGCTTCGCAGCTACTATCTTTGACATTATGCTAACAATAGCACAAGTATCACACAACGAGTGGTTGAACAAGACTCCTTTAACCTTTACTAGAATCACAAACTCACATGGGTCCTCTATCTTATGAATTCTTCTTAAAGGAAGAAACTGCTGAGAAACAACATTATAGTACATGTGTTCTTCAATAGAGGCCTTAGGTCTGTTGGGTCAAGAGATTTGGATCTTAGCAAGTTACTTTGAACTTGGTGCAGGTTTTGGGGGTGGATTGATCGATCCCTCCTTGGATCGATCGATCGATTGGTTCTTTGGAATTTGGTCTGATGGGTCGATCGATCGGAAGATTCTGTGCTTTTCCGTAACTTTGGATCGATCGATCGAACCCTTTGCATCACTTTTCCGTAACTTTGGATCGATCGATCCATCCTTGTATCGATCGATCTGGACCTCTGCATCATTTTTCCCATTTCGAAAATCTACAAATTCTGCAGACTTTTCACCTTTTCCATCAGAACTTGAATTTAATGCCTTGATATATCCCTTGGGATTATCTTCAACCTTCCCTGGTAGCATACCAGCTTGTCTTTTAACTGCTTCAGAAGTTTGAGCAACTTGTACATATAACTTCTTTACATGAGTAGACAATGAATCAAACTTATTGTTCAAATCGTTATACATACCGTCCAGCTTTGCATTCAAGTTCTTTTCAGACTGCTGCTGACTCTCTAAGATTTGTTAAAACATCACCTCCATCTTATTATCCTGCTGCACTTGAGGTTGAACCGTTTGCTGAAAACCAGGTTGAGGGGCTTGTTGAAAACCCGATTTCTGAACAAATGTCTGTCCAGATTTTTGTGAAAAATTATTCTAAGGAGGGTAAGACTGATCCTGAGGGTTCGTGACATTAGTACTTCTCCATGACAAATTACCCTTGTTGTAACCTGGATTGTATCCTTGGTTGTAAACTCTTTGTCCCTGGCTATTTATATAGCTAACCTCTTCGATGTTCTCAGATTCATTGACTGCAAAGCAATCAGCTTCAACTTTCTCAACATCTTCAGCAAAACTTACATGCTTCTCATTTTGTTTCTTGAGAAACTGAGTGACAAGCTCCTTCACCTCTGAGAGTCCAGAAGAATATGAACTAGATGATCGAACCCTTCAATCAAAATCAGGACAATGGTTTCTATTACTAGCAGCAAGATTTTCAATGAGCTTGTAAGCTTCATTCACGGGTTTAGTCATGAAGCCACCATTACTAGTTGTGTCTAGAGAAAGTTGGTATTTCTGATCAATACCTCTATAAAAGTATTCAAAAGGTTTAGCTCATAAAAACCGTGATGTGGACAATCTCGCAGGTACTCCTTGCACTCATCCCAAGTTTCTATCGAGTTAGCAAGTAATGACTTTAGCCACCTCAGAGCTCTATCAGCTAAAGAATGGTTGAAGAGCTTACAATGTACGAAGTGTTTAGAGACTCCATTCAGCTGAGTAGTGCTGCATAGGTCTTCAAAACTATCAATATGAGCTATAGGATGCTTGGTAGACAAGCCATGAAACTGGTTTTGTTGGAGCAACAGGATCAGCTGAAACGGGAACTGGTAGTCCTGTCTCTGAGACTGTGGGGGGGGGGTGAAGTGGCGTTCCTATTGACTAGGAAGGCCTCAGGGTTGTTGAAATCGCCAACAAGTACCATGTTTTGGGGGAGGTGGGCGATTTTGGTTTGGTGATAGGTCTAGAATTTAACTCCTAAAACCTTACTGCAGAGAACAGTTCAATGTAGCCAAGTATAGGTATTGAATCCACGGAGACCACAAGTACACGTTTCCGTTTCAAATCAAGCTAAAGCATAAATAAGTAAGGTTGTTTGTAGCGAATCAAAACGATAAATAGAAAATGGCTTAAACTATGAATTAAAAGCATCAGGCATCAGGGAAACCACAGGTTATCAAGATTGAAAGTCAACTTATCATTCAAGGATTTTCTTTTGAAAATAGTTCTCAACATGAAAGACAAAGATGGAATAATCTCCTCTCAGAGTACTAAACCCTATGCTCAAATTATCAGAGATAAACTCTCGCCGTCTTTTAAATAATAGAACATGCAATACAGTTTAAATTCAATTTTTCATAAACAATCAAGACAATACTCTCGCAAGAAAAATCACTTATTCATCTAGACTAGATCCAACTTCTAAACCAAATCTCTTTGCGTTTATCAGTCTAATATCAATGAACTAGTTAGCTACTTTAACAATTATTATCCCCTTATGACAAAACTAACAATCAAATCCTGAATTCCCTGGGAAACCCTAAAACCTAACTATGGAACTACTCAGACATTGCAAAGTATACACAATTCAATATCCAAGAATAACACATGATTAAAATAGATATAGATATATAAAAGGGTTCAGAAATATTCTCCAAATACAGGTTGAATCTCCTCTCCCTTAGTAATTCTCTCAAAATCTAAAATAAAGTTTGGTTCTATAAACCTAAAACAAAATGTATTTATAAGCTAAAAAAGTAAAATAATAAAATATGGAAAACTTGGATAAGCTTGAGGACTTGATTGCAATTTGGAAATCTTCTTTTTCTTCTCGGTGGATGTGCTCGATCAGGCACATGGTTGCCTGATCGGCCACTTCGCGTTATTGCTCGACTAAACTTCTCTTGCTCGATCAATCTTGGACTTCGGATTTTTTTCCAGGGACAAATGCCCGATCGGGCATATATGTTGCCCATCCTGCACATTATCTGCAACTCTGAATTCTTCGAAATATTCTGAAATGCATCATTTTTCTCCGACTCGACCCGAACACTTAGAATCCTGAAAATCTACCAAATACGCAATGAAAACACTCAGAATAATGCAGAATAGCAAATATAAATGCCCACTATTATGCATTAAAAACCGAGTAATATCGACTCCCCATACTTAGATCTTTGCTTGTCCTCAAGTAGAGCAAGATTCAATATGGAGAAGAGGTTTGAAATGAACCACACATAAACTCACAAAATCTCATAAACCATTAGCACAGTTTCAAATCCAAAAGACACCAATCTCAAAAAACTACTTTGATTTAATTTTTTACCACCACTAAACTAACAACATGTTTCCTACTCTAAATCCCAAATCAATCAAGTATCAAATCATGTCAACCAGCTCTTTAAATTCAATTAAGTTCAGATACATGCATTCTCACCTATGGTATATCAATCAAATTACTAAAGTACCTCTTCTATCAAAATGCCCATACCAAACAGAGCATCAACCGACTTCCGATCCTGATCCTTTTCCCCCTTTCTCACTTCTTTCTCTTTCTTTTCGCACTTTTCTGCGTTTTTCTTTTCTTTTGAATTTCGCACTTTTCTGCGTTTTTATTTTCTTACTGCTTTTTTTAGCAGCCAGACAATGATTACGGACTTCTAGGTCACGCTTTAAACACTTTTTCTACCAGTTTTTATATTTTTCTGAAGGGAGAGAGAGAAAGAACCCGGGCCGTACTGCAAGAACTTGTTAGTTTTACAGAACACTGAAGAGCAAGGTACCTAATTCTCAGAGTATATCAATACCATAAGCAAGAATAATTTAGATTTAAATTAAGTCCTATCATGGCAAAGCTAACATCAATTCATCAATAACTCAAAAGACCAGAACTTTCATAAACAGATCAATCAGCAATGGGGTTCCAATCATAATCTCAGCAAATTATCTAAGTCGGTAATCTAGAGAAAGTGAAAACCATACCCACACTTGGCTATTTAGTATCATTGATTTTGATCATGGTTCCTTCGACTCGATAGACTCAACTAGATTAAAAACAAAAATTTGAAAATTTTCACCAAAAAGACAAAACATCAAAATGTAGTTAGTATCATTACACCCTCCCCCAGACTTACTTCACACCGTCCTGGTGTGAAAATAAATCCAAAAGAAGGTATAAAAGTAACCAGGATCAATAGAAAAGTTTGTAATGGTGAAAGTAGATAATACTATACTATATGAGTTTAAGGTAAAGAGATGTACTAAAGTTGAATTGCTCCCAAATCTGTTATGAACTCCTTTTCTGCCTTTGCAATGCCTGCAAAAAGAAAAAAAACACTTAAGAGAAGTGTAAGTAATGGTTTAACAACGATTAGAGCAATGATAGCTTAAAAACTAACAAGAATCGGTTGTAAGAGAAACCATTCAAGACATTATGATCAAGCAATACTAATCTAAAATCAGCAAGAATCATCTATAAAAGGCATCATTCAGAACAGTTAACATCAATCATTCCAGCATCACATAGTCAATTGGTAAGTAAAGAGAAATGATCAAGCATTACTAATTATAATTAGCAAGGATCAAGAATTACTTTAATGAGAAAAAACCAATCAATCATGAATCTAAAATCAACTCAAGTCAAAACAAGAATGATGGTGAATGGTGAGCAATGATCTAAGCAATACAAATCATAATTAACAAGAATCAAGAGAGAAACTATCCTAAGAGCCGACCATTCAAGTGAAAAAGATGAATAATGAAATTAGATAAGAGATAACTCGGAACGTCTTGAACAATATTCACTAGTAATAACCTGAAACACTTAAGACTCAAAACTAAAAATAACTAAGTTAGGACTGACTCAAAATTGAAAAACTAACTAAAATAGACTCTAAATATAGTGTGTTGCCTCCCACTCAGTGCTTTGTTTAACGTCACTTAGCTTGACGGTACTTAGCTCTAAGTAGGAATGGAATCAACATCCAACAATGTTCCATAACAAGCTCCAAATCCAGACATCTTCAGCTTCAAGACCTTACCCATCACATCTTTTTCAATATCAATCCATTTCTCTCTGAACTTTGGGGTGAGTAAAACTCTAAACTTCAAGTAGGGATTTGAGAACCCCTTGCTTTTCACCTTATACTCAATTTTATCCCCAACTATTTCTTGAGGGATCAAAGCTACTTGAGACTCTTTTTTCACCTGCTTCGGTTTCACCTTCACCTTAACCTTGGGGTTTCCACTCCTTGTTGATATTGGAGGCTCTTTGTTGAAGACTTCAGCAATTTCATACTTAGGATCCGGTTCAATATGAACTTCATGCTTCACCTCTTCCTCTTTCACTACAGTTAGCCTAAAAATCCTTTTTGAAGGGATCGCTGGATAGAAAACTTTTTTCTTGATGTGTTTCAGAGATATGTGCCGATTGGGTAAATCAACAACAGCTCCTACGGTTGCAAGAAAGGGTCTTCCGAGAATCAAAGGCTCATGTGGATGCTCATTCATCTCCAAGATGTGGAAATCAACTGGAACCATGAAATTTCCAACTTGTAACAATAAATCCGAGACAAAGCCACTGGAAGAGACAGTAGAATCATTAGCAAGCTTGAGCAATTTCCAACTTGTACCAATAAATCTGAGACAAAGCCACTGGAAGAGACAGTATAATCATTAGCAAGCTTGAAAGTCATGTGAGATGGTTTGATACCTAATAGTCCCAATCGTTCTGCAACAGTTATTGACATAACGCTCACATTAGCTCCAGTATCACAGAGAGAATTTGAGAGTTCTAACCCATTGATCAGACATGAAACTAAGAATTCCCCTTGATCTTTTATCTTATGAAGCTTCCTAAGTGGATTTGGTTGCTTCTCAATCATTTCACCATCTTTAAACTCTGATCTAGGCTTTATAGGTGGCACTGGATATGGAATTTTTTGTCTTATAAGCAGTTACTGAAATTTTCGGTTCTAGGCATGTTTGCTTTATCGGGCAACTAGTAGCCGATCGGGCAAATGTTTCTGATTTTTGTCTGATTTTAGGGATCGATCGGGCAAGTGATGTGCCTGATCGATCAAATGTTCCTAGAACTTTTTCGATCGATTGCACGATCGGGCCAAGTGTGCCCGATCGATTGCACGATCGGGCCAAGTGTGCCCGATCGATCTATTCCGCCGGAACCGATTTTCCCGATCGGGCAAGGGATGCTCGATCGGGCAGCTTACTCTGCATCTTTTTCCAGTTTTTCAAAATCTGCATCTTCTTCCAAATTCCCAGCTTCTTCATCTTCTAAATTACCAACCAAATTCTAACAATACCCCTTTGGATTCTCCTCAACTTTCCCAGGAAAGACACTAGCTTGTCTTTTCACCGCTTCAGTGGTCTGAGCGATTTTTACATCCAAATGCTTCACATGTGTTGATAGTGCTTCAAACTTTTGATTAAGCTATTTTACTTCTGCTTGGATTATTGTTTGGAATTTTTGTTGTCCTTCCATAAGTTGCTTAAACATCATCTCTACTGAATTACCTTGTTGAGGTTGAGCTTGTTGAAATGAATGCTGAGAGGTTTGCTGAAAATCACCTGAATTGGAGTTCTGCATAAAGGTCTTTTGTTGTGGTGGATAATGTTAATCTTGAGGGTTTTCAACATTGTTATTTCTCCAAGATATATTGGGATGAGTCTTGTTAAAGCCTTGATTATACCCTTGGTTATACACCTTTTGACCTTGAGCATTGATGTAACTAACTTCTTTCTCAACTCCACCAGTACTCTATTCTTGAATTGCAAAGCAATCAACTTCAAAACGTCTACAGCACTAATCTGTTTCTAGTTTTGACCTTTTAGAAGCTGAGTGATTAGTCATTTCATCTATGAGAATTCTCCTTTCAGCTCTAAGAGTTCTGAGTTAGCACCCATTACGAGAACCTTTGTTCGGCGATCAAACTCAGGGCAATGATTGCTATTACTGGCTGCTAGATTCTCTATTAGACGATAAGCATCTGAAACATGTTTCTGCATAAAGTCTCCATCGCTTGCTGTATCTAAGGAAAGTTGATACTTTCTTTGAATTCCTCTACAAAAGGGATTGAGGAGACTTACATAAGAAAAACCGTGGTGTTGACAATCACGAAGCACCTCTTTCGAATCGCTCCCAAGATTCATAGAATGATTCCGCCGAGTTTTGTGCAAAAGAAGAGATCTTGTTCCTCAAGGTGTTAGTCCTGGTGGTAGTGAAGAACTGATTTATGAACCTGGCTTTGCAATCATCCCAGGTTACTATGGACCTAGTAGGTAGAGACTTCAGCCAGCAAAGTGCTCTTTCAGCTAAAGAGTGACGGAACAAACTGCAGTACATGAAATCGTTGGTTACTCCATTGAGTCTGATAGTGCTGCAGATTTCCTCAAAAACGTCAATAAGATCCATTGGGTGCTCAGTTGGTAAACCACTGAATTGGTGGTTACGGATCACCTAAAAAAGTTGGATAGGGAATTGGTATTCCCTTCTCTGAGGTTGAGGGGGCTGGATGGGATTCCTGTTAGCATAGTAGGCTTGAGGATTGTTGTAAGAACCAACTAGAGGTGGTTATGAGCATTGAGCATATGTAATCTCTCTAGATCTCCATACAAGACAAAGTTTCTTGCATCTATGTTCTAAGGATTCTGAGGATTAGGATTTTCCAGTGGAGCTTGGTTGTTATTGGCTCCTTGTTGGCCTGGTGGCACTGGGTTGCCGTTACTATCACCTTGCACTTGGTTAATCAGTTGATTGAGTCCAAGAGCAGGTTGAGCGTTTTGACCTTCGAGTCCGACCGCAATGAATTGATCAACGTTTCCATCCATTGAATTTGATGAGCTTGCGTTTTTATTTGCCTTCTGTTTTGAGCGTTCTATCCTAGCAAGTTCCAAGTTACTGAGGCTTAGCAATTCAGAAGATTTGTCAGATCTTCTGATCATACACGTGTAAAACAAAAACAAGCAGAGAAGAACGAGATGAGTGCTGAAAAATAAAACTTTAGACTATATTTTAATAAGAAACTAAAAAGGCATTATTGGTCATCGGCAACGGTGCCAAAATTCTGATAGGTCTATAATTTAAATCCTAAAACATTACTGCAGAGAATAGTTCAATGTAACAAGTATAGGTATCGAATCCACATAGACCAGAAGTACACGTTTCAGTTTCAGTTTCAAATCAAGCTAAAGCAGAAATAAGTAAGGTTGTTTGTAGCGAATCAAAACGATAAATAGAAAACGGTTTAAACTATGAAGTAAAAGCGTCAGGCATCAGGGAAACCATAGATAATCAAGATTGAAAGTCAATTTATCATTTAGGGATTTTCTTTTGAAAATAGTTCTCAACATGAAAGACAAAAATGGAATAATCTCTTCTCAGAGTACTAAATCCTATGCTCAAATTATCAGAGACAAACTCTCGCCGTCTTTTAAATAATAGAACATGCAATACAGTTTAGATTCAATTGTTCATAAGAAATCAAGACAATACTCTCGCAAGCAAAATAACTTATTCATCTAGACTAGATCCAACTTCTAAACCAAATCTCTTTGCGTTTATCATTCTAATATCAATGAACTAGTTAGCTACTCTAATCCATACATTAATACCAAGTCTAGACAAAGAACCTAACAATTATTATCCCCTTATGAAAAATCTAACAATCAAACCCTGAATTCCCGGGGAAATCCTAAAACCTAACTATGGAACTACTCAGACATTGCAAAGCATACACAATTCAATATACAAGACAAGAAGAATACATGATTAAAATATATATATATATATATATATATATATATATATATATAAGGGTTCAGAAATCTTCTCCAAAAACAGGTTGAATCTCCTCTCCCTCAGTAGTTCTCTCAAAATCTAAAATAAAGCTTGGTTCTAAAATCCTAAAACACAATGTATTTATAAGCTAAAAAAGTAAAATAACAAAATATGTAAAACTTAGATAAGCTTGAGGATTTAATTGAAATTTGGAAAACTTCTTTTTCTTCTCGGGGGGGGGGGGGGGANCACATGGTTGCCCGATCGGGCACTTCACGTTATTGCTTGACTAAACTTCTCTTGCTCGATCGATCTCGGACCTCAGATTTTTTCCAGGGAAAGATGCCCGATCAGGCATATGTGTTTCCCGATCGTGCATGTTATCTGCAACTCTGATTTGTTCTGTAATTTCCTGAAATGCATCGTTTTGCTCCGACTCGAACCGAACACTTAGAATCCTGAAAATCTACCAAATATGCAATGAAAACACTCGGAATAATGCATAATAGCAAACACAAATGCCCACTATTATGCATTAAAACAGAGTAATATCATTTGGTCCCGGTGGAGCTTGTTCTCTATTTCCATCGCCTAGATTGGTGTTTTCAGCTCTTCGGTTTGCATCTCTTTTGAGATTCAAAGGCGTCACTTGATTACCTCCTTGTTGGTTTAGCCTCAATTGTTCTATCTGCTCCAATCCTTGAGGGATTTGGGCATTCTGACCTAATGGAATGATCGGATTCTGAATTACGTTATCAGCCACTGGTATGGATGAACTGGCGCTTCTTCTAGACTTCCGGTTTGAGCGTTCTAATCGTGAAAGTTCTCCGTTTGTGAGAATAAGCAGTTCAGGTGATTTTTCAGATTTCCTGGTCATGCACCTTCAAAACAAAAACAAGCAGAAAGAACGAAATTAGTACTAAAAATAAGATCTTAGACTAGACTCTAAGAAAAACTTAAAAGGCAATGTATTAGTCCCCAGCAACAGCGCCAAAAATCTGATAGGCTCAGGTTTTAAGTCCTAAATCTATATTGCAGAGAACAGATCCTTGTAGTACTTAAAATGGTCGATCCCACGAAGACAAGATAGTACGATTCTCAGTTTAAAAATCAATTCTAGCTAAGACAAGATAAAAAAAAGAATGTTTTTAAAACGATTTAAAAGTAAAATGAATGGTTTGTGTTCTGGTGTTTTGAAAATAAACCTAGACTTCTGATTTATATAGAAGTCAAAAGAGAAGAAAACCTAAAAATAAAAACCAATGATAAGTTTTGAGGACGGAAACGTCGTTTTGACGAGCTTCAATAATCCTTGATCATTCTGATCGATCGATCCAAACTTACGGAGACTTGGCTTTCTTCAGGATCGATCAATCTATGTGTAGATTGATCGATCTCTTCAATCACGTGTTGCACATACTTCTTTTGCTAGACAACTTGACCAGTCTTCAGTAAAACTGTCATAACTTCTTATTGCCTCAATGGATTGACCTCAAATCACTTTAAATGAAAGCTAACTCACGTGGCCAGTTTGAGTTAAAATCTTAGTACATTCCATTCATAGAAACATCTCAAAATGGAGATCAACTTCCGGCTCTTCTACTGAACTCTGCTTCTGCATTCATCAAATTGTATCCACTGTGCATAAAACCACCTTTTTGCTCTAGGACGTCTAAAATACCTGGAATCATGAAAATATACCAAAAACATATCAAAAAAACTCGAATGATGACAAATAGCAAGTATAAATACTCACTAAAAGGCATCAAAATTGAGTGATATTAGTACTGCAAATGTCCTCAAATTTTTCAATATGATCCATTGGGTGCTCATTTGCTAAACCACTAAATTGGTTGTTACAGATCATCCGAACGAGCTGAATGGGAAAATGGTTTTCCCTTCATTGAGGTTGTTGAGGTTGGATAGGGTTCCTGTTGGCGTAGAATGCTTGAGGGTTGTTGAATAAACCAACTAGAGGGTGATTCTGAGCATTGCGTTAATTAGCAACTCTTTCCGAATCTCCATACAAGATGAAGTTTCTTGACTAGACTCTTAATAAAAATTAAAAGGCACTATTGGTCCCCGGAAACGACACCAAAAATCTGATAGTTTAAGATAAATCCTAAATTACATTACAGAGAACATATCACAGTAGTATAGATAGTGTCGAATCCCACAGAGACCATATAGTAACACATTCAGTTTTATCTCAAATCAAGTAAAGACGGAAATAAAAGATTGTTTGTAACGGAATCAAAGCAGTAATTAATTAAACGGTTGTAAAATATGTAATAAAAGCGTCAGGCATTAGGGAATTCCACATGTATTCAGGTTTAAAAGCCAAGTTAACATGCAAGATTTTTTTTTTGAAAATATTTCTCAACATGAAACACATAAATAGAATAATCTCCTCTCAGAGTATTAAACCCTATGTTTGAATTATTAGAAATAAACTCTCGCCTTGTCTAACTAATTCAACATGCAATAATGTTCAGATTCAGTTGTTCATAAGTATTCAGGACAATACTCTCGCAAGCAAGAACACTTATTCATCTAGACTAGGTCCGACTTCTAAACCAAATCTCTTTGCGTTTATAATTCTAATATCAATGAACTAGATGACCAATCTAATTCATGCATTAATAAAAAGTCTAGACTAAGAACCTAACAATTTCAATCCTTTATGTTAAATCCTAACATTCAAATCTGGTTTCTCTAGGAAACCCTAAAACCTAGCCAGAGAACTACTCATACATTGAAAAGTAAACACAAATCAATATCAAAGAAGAACTCATAATCATAAAACAAGAATAGATATTGAAGCAATGGTTCAGAGAAACTTCTCCCAAATATAGATTTTCAGAGTCTCCTCATCCTCAGTAAAAATCTCTAATTAAATAAAGCTTAATAAATTAAAACCTAGCTAAGAGGTTTTTATAGTGTAAAAAGGTAACATAATAAAAATAAGAAAAGTTGATAGGCTTGAGGAATCTTCTTACAAATATGGAAAATCTCCAAAAATTCTCGTAGTGTGATGGATCGATCGATCCATGCATGGACCAATCGATTTGTCTTCTCAGGGCAACATGGAGGGATCGAACCGTAGGTGGACCGATCGATCCAAAGCTTATGTTTCTCTCTAGATGATTGGATCGTTCGATCCAAAGGTAGACCAATCGATCCGAGCTCTTTATGGCTTCAATTCTTCTTTTTGATCAATCCAAAACCGAACTGATCTCTCATTCCTTTACTTAGCCAAATTTTATCCAAATATGCTACAAATCTTCACTTTAACTACAAATCGACTCGAACACCTGGAAACCTGAAAATGTACCAAAACTTGCAAGGAAAACATTCGGATAATGCATAATAGCAGACATAAATATCAACTAAAATGCATTAAAAACCGAGTAATATCATTGATCGAAATGGCTTCCCCAAGAAATAAACGAGAATAACAGAGGCTGGCCGGAAGGATCGCCACACTCAATCATTTTATCTCACGATCAACAGATAAATGCCTCCCGTTCTATGATATCCTTAAAGGGAATAATAAGTTTGAATGGCTAGATCAATGTGAGAAATAATTCCAACAGATAAATGCCTCCCGTCGTCGGAAAACCCTTACTTCTGTACATCGCAGTGTCCACGACAATTATAAGTGGCATCCTTATCAGAGAGAAGCGCGGCGAGCAAAAACCAATTTTTTAAATAAGCAAAACTTTACTGGACGCCGAGACACGATATCCACTTATGAAAAAATTGGCGCTCATTGTCATAACGTCAGCACGGAAACTAAGGCCGTATTTCCAGTCACATACGATTGTAGTCCTCGCCTCATTTCCAGTACGAACGATCCTGCACAGCCCCAATCAGCCGAGTAGGTTGCAAAATCCGCAATCAAGTTAAGCGAATACGATGTCGAATATCGGGCAAAGACGTGTGCAAAGTCACAAATTCTTGCCGACTTTCTGGTAGAACTCCCCATAGAAAGCATGAAAAAAAGAGCCAAACTCGGTTTGGACCCTCCATGTTGAAGGATCCTCATCCAAACAAGGATCAGGAGTCGAAATCTAGTTCACGTCACCAACCAGAGAAGTACTAGAACAGTCATTCTGGCTGATGTTCCATGCGTCAAATAACGAAGCTGAATACAAGTCGCTTGTCGCCGGGTTATGATTAGCCCATGGACTCAAAATAAAAAATGTCCACGCCTATTGAAATTCACAACACATCGCGAACATTTTCAGTGGAGAATACAAGGCCAGGGACGAAAGGATGGAATCATACTTAAAACTTGTCCATGACCTTTGTTAGGGCTTCAACCAGTTTGCCCTCAAACAAATACCTTGTTCAAAACATGTGCAAGCCGATGCCTTGGCTGCTCTAGCTTCGAGCTCTGACCCATGTCCCCCGATCATCATAAATCTGATCCAATCCCAAGACAAAAACATTGACGAAACCAATCAACCCGAAGGGAGTCCGAAACCATCTAGATACGGATGAGATAAACCGTGGATGCAGGAGATTCGGGCTTACATAGTCGAAGGTACCTTCTCTTAGAGAAGTGGGCTTCTCAAAAAGTAAAAATTCACGCTTCTCGATACGGCCTAGTAGACAGAGGAATCTACAAACGGAGTTTTTCCAAGTTCCTTATAACGTGCGTAGAAGGAGAAACATTGCGGAAAATCATGGAAGAGGTCCACTCTGGTTCATTAGGAAATCATTCCGGCCGAAGATCTCTCGCAATTAAAATAAAATGTCACGGCTATTACTGGTCTACAATGGGTAAGGATTGCAAAAAATGCCAAAGGCATGCGCCGACAATCCACCAACCCGCATAACTCTTTTCATCCATTTTGGCGCCATACCCAATCATGCGATGGTCGATGGATATCATTGGACCCATGCAAAAATCTAAACAAAACTCTTCCTTTTAGTCTTAACATATTTCTTTTCGAAATGGGTCGAAGCCGATTCATACGCCATCATCAAAGACACTCAAGTCAAAAAATTTGTATGGAAGAATATCATATGCAGACACGGAGTCCCGTATAAAATCAGAACGGACAAGGGGTCTAAGTTTATTTCAACAAGATTCAAGGCGTTTTGCGAAAAGTGGAAGATACGAGTAAAAAAATCCACTCCTAGATACCCGCAAAGAAACGGCCAAGCGGAAACCATTAACAAGACTATATTAGATGGGCTAAAGAAACGTTTTGTCGCTAAGGTCGATGGGCCGAAGAATTCGCGGGAGTCCTTTGGTCGCACAGAACAAAATTGGGAAGAGCACCGGGAGAAACTCCATTCGCTCTTGTATATGGATAATGATGCGTAATCCCTGCGAAAATTGAATTCCTAGGGATATGCAAAAAGATGCTCTCGGAGCATGAAGAAACTAACAGTTTGATGCTGCTAAACAATCTTAACCTCATCAACGAGCGCCGAGATCACGCCTTCATACGAATCAGACATTACCAATAAGCGGCCGCGAAATACTATATCTCAAACGTACGAAGTCGCACGTTCAAGGAAGGCGGCCTAGTTCTACGTAAAGTCTTCCAAAACACTACATAATGAAACGCATGAAACCTGGGAAGGACCATACATAATCACAAAGGTAGTCAGACCAGGCGCGTATGAAATTGCCACAACGCATAATGACAGGATTCCAAGAACCTTGAACGCTATGCACCTCAAAAAATATGATCACTAAGCAACCACACTGTAACAAACTAAACTACGAGACAACTTGATCCCTAAAATGGGTACGTAGGCAATTTTTTAACAGAAAGTGTAGCTATCCCCCTTCTCAAAAAGAGGCGGGGGGACTCGGTATGTATATGTACACTCGTATACTCCCATATTTCAAAATATCCACACTCACATACTCGACATTTTTGAAACTTCTCTAAAATAAGAAAACGCATTCTAATTTGACAAATTTTCACATTTCCTTACGATTCACACATACTCAATTTCACTCAAAAAACGCCTAAGTAACAACAAAAATCATCGTATAACCCGGAAACGGAAATCATACTAACATTTCTCCTAACAAAAACTCAAACACTTTCCTCATTCGCAAGGACAAGCATTCCCTTCGACGAATCGCATGAACACTTCTCGGACACATTCTAAAACGCAAAACCTTTGAACGGAAAATGAACTTTCAAAAAAAGCGAGACATCGCCTACTTTCGTAAGCAAACTTCTGAACTCGTACCAACACAGTCTACATAGTCTCTAAAATAAAAAATGAGTAGACACTCCTATATCGAACCCGTCGATTGGCCCCGACGGATAAACTAGTTACCTAACTTGTCGTAAGATTTATTCCATACATCCGACACAAGGATAAAGCGCTATAAAAACCAAAATTTGGTCAGCACTTTCGAACGACTTAAAAATTTTCGTCAGAGAGATACTCAATTCTCGATTGATGCGAGTCTAGCGCATATTCCAATATCGAAACAGAATCAGGTTGAAATAGTAAACAGGACACGTAAGTTGAAATAGTTACCGCACCCCTAAAACCAAGAATAAACCTAGGTCTTACCCTGAACCTAGCACATTAGTCTCTAACATCTCTAGACATAGCATCGGAAACTGATGTAAGATCCCCAAAACTGTCTCTTCGCTTACGTCCGCGATTTCAGAAAACCTGAAAACTAGATTTTTTTGGAAAAACTCGCATCCGAAACGAATAAGCAGATGTAGCGACCATCGGGGAATAAGATACAAACCGACTACTCGTATCCATAACTCTAACTCAACAAACGCTAACATAAAATTAAAACATGATTCATTGATATAAAATCGCAAAGCGGCAAAGAAGACCCGAAGCCACATATGGCCTGGTCAAGATTTTTTAAACAGCCATACTAGGCCAAAGCAACCCAATTCAAAATCTTAAAACATAAAAACTTCCTAAACAGGACAACAAACTCATTCATCATTCAGGATGAGGATCTCACCACCAGAATCCTCTGTCAAGCCATCTACCTCAGCTGGGTCATCCGCCTTGCGGGGCTCGATGTCCTTGCAACCAAGCCCCACTAGAACATTAGTAGATTGCGAAAGAGTGGAGTTGGTAACATACAGTTCGGCTACAACCATCGAGACCACGCGACTCGATGAACCACACGCGGTCGGCACTTGGCGTTGATGATGGCGTAACTCTTTCGCCTTAGCTATCCTGACTTTCTTTTCCATTAGCAGAGAGCTCAAATTTTTTCCAAAATCACTCTAGAGTTAGCCAACCTGAGATTTAGTTTGAGATACCGGCGAGGCGTGGGCACCTTCAATCACTCCTAAATTCACCCCCAATTGTGATGATTTCTCCTCATACTTAGCAAGCCTCTCCGCAAGGCGCTCCATCTCCGACCCGCAATCACCAAATATCTCGTCTATTAAAGATACGAGTTGCCCAAAAACAAAAAAAGGGATGAGTGAATAACTAACGCGGAAAACACGTAATAATACACGTACAAACCTTGGTGCAATGGTGCTCTAACTGGAAGCTCGAAACCGGGCAGGTCCGGTCTCGGCACCTTTTGTGCACTTCCTCTTCCTAACTGCCCCAAAAGTAGGACAAGACCTCTTGCGTCCCGGGGGGAGTAATAAGGGTAGATCCTGCAGCAGATAGCCCAAGCACAATCTTCCATTTGACAGGAGGTGGCGGAGGCATCGAGTCTGCCTAATGCTCAGAATCTCTGACAGGGATTGGGGTTGTCGAAGATCCCGTCGGGAGAATTGTTCTGCAGTTTGGATTGGCCAGGGAAAGGTGCCCCGGCTCAAGCATGCTGGCCAACGTAACGGTCAGCATCGAATATCCCATCAGGACAGGATGCTACGTCTCAACATCACGGGAAGACATATCCTCTTGGAAAACGAGAAACCCCGCCACATGAACGAAATCGTTTCATGAATCGGGGAATCAGGAGAGCCTCCCAGAAAAGTACTATAAACGGCAGCACTATTTTCTTTTTGGGGAGAAGTCATCTTAACAAGAGCTCTCAAAATAAAATTTTGAAGGAAATGGGAATGAATGAAATGAAGGTTGAGAATCCATTACTTATAAAGAAATTTTTCCGCAATTAAATAATCAAATTTATATCGAGATTAGTTTACGGGAACTTCTCGACCGTGAATTCTGATCAAAACATACATCACTCGCTCGCAACATTCAACACGAACCTTGCAAGCTAGAGGGCTAAATGTTGGGATGAAAAACAATATACTCGGAATCAACGTCCAAGAAATACAAAATGATCAAAGCATTCCCGATGAATCGAACAAAAACACTAAATTCGCGACACTTCCAAAAGACCATAGAAGATATATTTCGAAGAAATCAAGAAACAATCATAGAATCGCTAAGCGGTTGTCTCTACACTATTTTGTCCTTAGTCGAGACGGTTTTTTCCACCGGATTTTCCTGTCACTAAGGTTTAAACGAGGCAAGACAATATGCTTACGTCCAATATCAGAATCGAGACAAACATAATCGGTATCAATGTCCGAAGAATGCAAAAGGCCTCAATCGATACGTCTACGGACAAGGAAAATAGAGACGCTGGACAACGGACGTCCAGCTTGCCAGTTGGCGAGCTGAACCTCACAAGTTGGAGAGTTGAACCTCACAAGTTGGTGAGCTGAACCTCACAAGTTGGCGAGCAGAACCTCACAAGTTGGCGAGTTGATCCTTAAAAGTTGGCGAGCTAAACCTCACAAGTTGGCGAGCTGACTTCGTCACGAATCTCTCGTCTCTCGTTTCGTATCAATTTGTATTTCCGTTGGAATTTTTCCGTAAGAATCGTAAAACTTGCATAAGTCTTGAAGTAATCGTATAAACCGTTCAGGTTATCCCAAACACCGAGATCACCTTAGCTATACGATTATTTTCTACGACCTGCAAAAAAATTGTGAAATTTTCTCGTATAGCGTTAATTGTATAAATCAATAATGGTTTGCCGCAACGACATGGACTACATTAACTATATGATTAAAATCGTTATTCTTCGGAACGACCATAAGGACGCACTCGTATTTACCGATCGTATAAAATGATAAACGACTAACTTGAACGTTGATGTTATCTCACTCGTACGATCTGTATAATCTTTCCGCAAAGTCTCGATTGTACCATCGTACCAAAGCTCGGTTCTCATCGGAGAATCGTAAAAATTGCCTAAACCGTAAAATGGCTCAAAAGGCCTAAAATATGATAATGGCACACTTACGACTCTAGCCGAGAATCGAGCCCAAGCATGATGGCGGTTGAAGCTTGTCCTGCAAGCCAAGAAGAAATGGAAGAAATCCAGAAAAGGAAGATTTTCGCTGAAGAATAAACAAGAAAAGAAAGATTTCCACGAAAGAACGGAAAGCGAAAAAGGAAGATAAATCAACCCTAAAGCTTATATAATAGAGATGAAGAGGAAGGGCACATACACATTTAATTCTCCACACCGAAATAGTTAGAGATTTAGACTGTCTTTCCGTTCTTAGCGAGCTATGACTCAATTAGGTTATCAGTTTTCGTTGTTAGATCTAAGATACTCGCCGATAGATTCTTGCGGCCGAGACTATCATCTGACTGTAACACGCTCATACAATTCGGAATAAATAACCTTTTCACCATCTTTTTCATGTTCTTAAATTCATAATTTTGTTGCTTGTTTTGCGTATTCTGATCTTGTTAACGTTTGACTCACAGAAATCCAGGATATTTGGAAAGTTAGAGTTTTCTATGATTTTCCTTAACTAACAGAAATTAGATGGTGCGAATTTCGGTTCCCACAGTATGGTAGGTGTTTTTCTGTGGTTTAGTATTTGGTTAAGTTCTTGTCTAAGTTTTGGCTTATTTCGGTTGCCGTTAGTCTCTCCCTGTTTGTTAGTTTATGTTCCGTTTGGATAGGTAGGCTTTCTTAGTACCTCGCCAGGTTAGATCTCTAGTCGGTATCTTTGATGTTCGGTTAGCCATTTTGGGGCGATTCGCTCCTTGTTTCTACGTCATCGGTTTTGATCGAAGTCCATCTTTAGTGATGCATCTTTGGACAGTTCCAAGTCGGCTCTGGTTTTGAGCTCGTCTCCATCGTTCTTCGTCCGTTGTGGGAGATCTTGTTGGCTCCTGTCATGTTACGGTCGGGTTATTTTTCTCGGGTTTCTTTTCTAAGAGGTAGCCTTATTCACCATGGGAGGAATCGTAGGAGAGGTCTTTAAATGATCTTTGCCTGGTTGAAGCCTGTCGTTTGCTTCGGTGCGTGGATCACTTTGTTGAGTATTTCGGCAGCTTCCATCTTTTGCTTTCTCTTTGATTTTGAGCTTTATCTTTACTATTTTGCTTTTATGTTATTTCATCTAGCTCCCTCATTTAAACTTTTGACTCCAGGGGTTTACTCATGCCAGCTTAGTTTCCGTAATACTCTGAGGCCTAAGCTTGTATCAAGTTCTTATCTTAATTTTAATGAAGTGAAAAAATAATAATAACCAACGTGTCTTAGATATACTTTCTATCTCAATATGTGTTTTTGTGGCCTGAAAATAAGATTGGACCCCTAAAAAAACTTTGATGAGACGACTTTTATAGTCAACTAATAGAGACTCTTTGTTTTCAAAGACGACTCTAGTCTCTCTCTCTTTCTCAGTCCACCATGAGTACCATCGCTTATGCATAAGATAAACTTGAACATTGCTATAAAAATAAAAATCAATCTTCGGTAGAAGTCTCAGACAGAAGAAGCTTGTGAAGTTACGAATGAATTTCCGTCAAGGTAATCCGACATTGGGAAATTTACGAGTTTTACTCTGTGGTGTTGTTCTTATTCAGCTGTTGGCTGCTCAAATTGATGCTAAACGACCTACAAGTCCATGGCAAACGCTCAATGGTGAGAGTACTTCCATTTTCTCTTCATTATCATTCACGACCTAAACCTAAAACTAACGCAGTATTTTTATGAATAATAAAAGTTTCCCAATATAAAATGTTTCATAATTAGTATGTATCTTTCATATTATTAAAGCCACTATACTTGATTATTTTTGTATGGTAGGTGATACTCCTCTTGTCATTGCTCGTGGTGGATTTTCTGGATTGTTTCCAGATTCGAGTTTTTATGCTTACCGTTTCGCAAAGCAGACAAGCGTAGCTGGTGTTGTGCTATGGTGCGATGTTCAATTAACCAAAGATGGATTTGGGATTTGTTTCCCTAATTTAAGTTTAAACAATGGTTCAAATATTGAATCTGTATACTTAAATCGCCCGAAATCTTACCTTGTTAATGGAGTCCCTACTAAGGATTGGTTCTCCATTGATTTCTCCATGAGAGATCTCACATATGTTGCGCGTAAGTGTTTGATTCCGTTTGTGCTTTTGTAAGTTGGGTTTGTCTCACAAATCAGTTTTTTTTTTTACCTATTGCAGTGACACACGTATTACCTTCTAGGCCATTCATTTTCAATACAAACGAGTACTCAATTTTGACAATTCAAAATGTAACAACGCTGGTGAATCCAGAACGTTTTTGGTTAAATGTTCAGAATGATACGTTCTACACTGAACAAAATTTTAGCATGAGTGATTTTCTTGTAGCAGTTTCAAGATCTGTTCACATTGACTACATCTCTTCCCCTGAGGTGGATTTCTTTAAGAAAATTACTGGTCGTTTCGGGCAGAGTGGACCAAACTTTGTGTTCCAGTTTCTTGGGAAACAAGATGTCGAGCCGACAATGGGGCGAACGTACGGTTCTATCTTGCGTAACTTAACTTTTGTGAGGACGTTTGCGTCAGGGATTCTTGTTCCCAAGTCTTACATATGGGAACTGGATGATAAGCAGTATTTGCTTCCTCCTACATCCTTAGTTCAAGACGCTCATAAAGAAGGATTAAAAGTATATGTGTCAGGCTTTGCAAATGATTTTGATATTGCACATAACTACAGTTTCGATCCAGTGTCTGAGTATTTATCTTTTGTTGACAACGGCGATTTCTCTGTGGATGGTATGCTCTCTGATTTTCCCTTAACTGCATCTGCTTCAATTGGTAAGAAAATTCTCTTCTATAACATTGTTGGAAATTCTTAATATCAAAAATTTTCTTTTCATATTTTCCTCAGACTGCTTTTCCCACATGGATAAAACCGCTACAGAACAAGGTAATGACAGCAGTTACTTGACGATTCTCTTTTTTATTAATACAAAAACCGATACTTATGATCCATTAAATGGTTTATGTTTAATTCAGTGGATTTTCTTGTTATATCAAGATATGGTGCAAGTGGAGACTATCCTGGATGTACAGACTTGGCATATGAGAAAGCAATCAAAGATGGTGTTGATGTTATCGATTGCCCAGTCCAAATATCTAGTGATGCCAAACCGTTTTGCTCAAATTCGTTAGATTATCGATACGCTTTAAGTCTCACATGGGCCGGGATCCAGAAATTGACTCGTGTGTTTCCCTCGACGAAATTTCTTTTACATTGTCCATAATTTGTGCACTTTACACATAAATATTGGCCCATATTTTGTGCAGCTATTATTTCAAGCCCCTATAGTGTTTCCAGGATGTTCAGGAATCCGAATGAGAGGAATTCTGGAAAGCGTATTTTGCTTTCTGAGTTCCTAAACATGGCTAAGAACTCTGCTTCACTCTCTGGTGTTTTAATCAGTGTAGAGGTTAGTTTTGTTACCTCTCAAGCAATCAAGACCTTGACGACTTCTAATGGCCACAAGCCAATACGTGTTTTGTGTTTTTCAGAATGCAATGTACCTGAGGGAGAGGCAAGGGCTCGACGTGGTTAAAGTTGTTCTTGATACACTCACTGAAACTGGTTACAACAATGGAACAAGTACAATAAAGGTCATGATTCAGTCAACCAACAGCTCGGTTCTAGTTGACTTCAAGAAGCAGAGCAAGTATGAGACTGTCTACAAAGTTGAAGAAACAATTGATGACATTCTTGATTCTGCTATGGAAGACATAAAGAAATTTGCTAATGCTGTTGTCATTAGAAAATCATCAGTTCTTCAGGACAGTAAGGGGTACATCACTAGGAAAACAAATTTTGTGGAAAGGCTACAAAAGTTTCAGCTCCCAGTTTATGCGACACTTTTTCAGAATGAGTTTGTATCTCAAGCATATGACTTCTTAGCTGATGCAACCGTTGAAATAAACACATATATCAGTGGAGTTGGAATCAATGGAACCATCACAGATTTTCCTTTAACAGTTGCAAGATACAAAAGTAAGTTTCGTCTCACAAAAAAGAAAACAGTTATTGACATTAATGTCTTAACTAAGTTTCTCTTGTGCAGGGAATAAATGTTTGGGAAGAAAGGAAATTCCACCTTACATGTTACCTATCCCAACCCCTTTTCTCTTAGAGTTTATGAATTCTGAGTATTTGCCTCCAGCTGAACCTCCAAACCTGATTTTCACCAACGCTGATGTCTTTGAGCCACCACTACCTCTTGTTACAGAAAATTCCTCAACCTCAACCATTGAAATTCCATCACCCAATGGACAAGCACCTGGAGGACGAACCCAACTCACTTTATCTCTTTTCCTCTCTGTTTTTTGTCTCTATTCTATTTTCATGATCAACCCTTAGTCTTGTCTCCTCTCTTTTTCATTATGGCATTGGTGCTTAAGGCATATAGTATTAAGGATCACTATATAGAAACATATATATATTGTAACAAGATTGGAGCATCTCCATTAGGAGTTTCTCATGTTGGAGTTCTCAAAATACATATATGTGTAAGTATATATGGATATCTCAAAAAGATGAGAAACCCACTCAAAAGTATCTCATATAGAGCATCTCCATTGGGAGTTTCTCAAATTGGGGTTCTCAAGATACATGTATGTGTAAGTATATAAAAATATTACTATTTAATTGTGGATATCTCAAAAAGATGAGAAACTCTCTTTGTGTATATACTCTGTAACCTATTACCTAATAAAAAAGATATTCTCTGTTAAACCTTATATGGTATCAGCGTATAAGGTTCTCTGATCTAATCTTTTTCTCTCTAAGCCGCCTCCTTACTATTTTCTCAATTTTCTTCTTTTTCTCGGCTTACAGCCTCTTCTCTCCTCTACTATCATGACTTATTCTAGTGCAGATGAAGTTGAAGTCACCTCTTCTCAACTCTTTAACATTAACATGTCCAACCTTTCCAAGCTTAACTTTCGATTTGAAGAGACTTAGTCTCTTTTTTTTATTAAAGAATGAGGTCTTTAAGACCGAGGTGAGCAAACTTTGATCTCGTCGACATCCCGGTATTTGCACAGGGTATGTGCGAGTTGTGGCTCGGCTTTTAATGGTTTTGTTGCAAGGGTGTAGTTGGCGTACTTGTTTATGTGATAAATGCCGAGACGTTTTGTGAGGTCGGTACTTAACTTGGAAATCAAAAATGTTTTTATTAAGTAAAAT